>PVKS010051601.1:0-11077 GCA_004027875.1 Aplodontia rufa | reverse complement strand
GGCTTGAAACTATCCTACTTTATTCTTCCCGCACATCAGTAGATATATCGAGAACAGGCTACTAAGGAACCAATAGTGAATCGGTAAGCTAGCTTATTTCAGCCAATGAGGGACTATCATGCTGGTGGCGTCAGGGACTATCATTGACCGGGAAGATGGGAGGAGAAAGACAGAAAGCGGCGCTCCAGCGCAGGCGCGCGTAGCTCACCTTGCTCAGAGCGCGCGAAATGTGAAGGGGGAGGAGAGAGAAGTATTATGGCATCCAATATGGTGATTTTTCTCTTGCATAGAGCCCTACAATTGATTGTACATGTGCTGTTACAGGCTTCAGTGTCATTCAAGGTCGTGACTGTGGAACTCTCCCAGGAAGAGTGGCAGTACATGGGCCCTGCTCAGAGGGCCCTGTACAGAGAGGTGATGCTCGAGAACTACAGCCACCTTGTCTCTGTGGGTGAGTAGACCTACTTTGCAGCTCTCTCTACAGTGAAATTCTGTTTTCTTTCCTTTGTTAATATTAGTCACTGTTTCTTTTTAAAGAGAGAAGGACAGTGAGAGAGAGAGAGAGAGAGAGAAACAATTTTTATTGAGTTTTTCACATGGCTTTCATGGCTCTGACACTTAGTTGTGTACGTGGGTGCTGGGGTTTGAACCCGTGTACTTGCACATGCCAGGCAAGCACCGTAACCACCGATCCACTGCTCCAGCCCCTTAATCACTGTTCTTAACATATATTTAACAGAAAATAATATTGAGCACCTTTCAGGGTATTGATCATTGAGTTTGAAAATTATATACAGTTGATTACCACCATCAAAATCAAGATTTTAAACAGTTTTATTGCCCCCAAATGATTCCTTATAGCCCTTTATATATATATTAATAGTTTTTTTTCCTTTTTATGCTAAATATGCCTTTGTATGCATATATCACAATTTGTTGTCCTTTATTGGTGGATAGAAATCAGTGGATATGGGTTCTTTTTTTCTAACTAACAATGTTAGTAAATCTCTTAGCCATTCGTAAATTTTTAATGAAGGGTTTGATTACATTTTCGGATCATGTTTTTGGAATTATTCTTTCATTATTGATAGTAGTTCAGTCCTTTATTAGATATGTTTTGCAAACTTTTTCTCTTCATCTCTGGCTTCTTAAGAATAAAATATTTTAATTTCTTCTCATAGACTTTTTTTTTTTGAAAGCTTTAACATGGAGCTGGAGCAGTGACACAGTGGTGGAGCACTTGCCTGGCATGTGTGAGGAGCTGGGTTTGACCCCCAGCACCACATACACAACTAAGTATCTGAGAAACTAAAACCAGTTGAAAAAAATAAATAAAATTGATTCTTTTTCACACACACACTCTCTCTTTAAAAAAAAAAAAGCTTTAGCAATTTTTAATTGAAAGTTTTACAAAGTTCTGGGATACACTATCATTTTTTTTTTCACTAAGAAAGAGGGACAGTGAGAAAGAGAAAGAATCATTTTTATTTAGCTTTTCATGTGGCTTTCGTTGCTCCAAGACTTTGTTGTGTATGTAGTGCTGGGGTTCGAACCCACATCATCACTCATGTCAGTCAAGTGCCGTAACTGCTGAGCCACCACTCCAACCCCACTGTAATGTTTTGACACATGTACACACTGTGTGATGATCAAATTAAGGTAGGTAGTATATCCATCATCTCAAATATTAATCATTTCTGTGTGGTAAAACATTTGAAGTATACAGTAAATTATTATTGACTATAATCATTGTGCAGTAGTCCGAAGCTTATTCCTCCTGTCTAACTGAAAATTTGTACCCACTGACTACTCTCTCTTCATACCCCTACCCATTCTCTCTAGCCTCTGGCAACCATTATTCTTCTCACAACTTCTATGAGAGACTTTCTGATATTTAATGTGTAAGTAAGATCATGTCGTTTTTGTCTTTCTATACCTGACTTAATGTGATTATTTCCAGGTCCATTCTTATTGCTACAGATGACAGGATTCCATCTTTTTCTGGCTCCATCGTGTTCCATTGTGTATGTACCATGTTTTTCACCCATTTATCTCTTAATGAGCACTTTGGTTGATTTCATGTCTTGGGTGTAGTGTATAGTGCTGTAATAAACAACGGAATACTGATGTTTCTTCAATATAAGCGTTTCATTTTCTTTGGATATATTTGCAGGATTGCTGGATCATGTGTAGTTCTGTTATTTTTTTGATGAAGTTAGATACTGTTTTACATAGTAGGTGCACAAATTTACATTTCTACTAACGGCATGCAAGGATTCCCTTTCTCCACTTTCTCACCAACATTGTTGTCTCTTGTCATTTTAATAATAGCTGTGCTAAAGTGGAGAGGTAATAATGGGGTTTTAATTTGCATTTGCCTGCTGATTGAAGAAGTTGAGCACTTTTTCATAAACCTGTTGTCCTTGTATATCTTCTTTTGAGAATTTTCTTATTTAGGTCCTTTGCCCATTTGCTTTCTTTTTTGGCAGACTTGTTTTATTTTGTTTTTTTGTTCATTTTTCACTCCTTCACTCCCAGGGATTAAACCCAGGTGCTCATACATGCTAAGCAAACACTACCGCTGAGCTACCTACACCCCCAGACCTTTGCCCTTTTTTTTTTTTTTTAAGAGAGAGAGGGACAGTGAGAAAGAGAGAAAATATCAACCCCATCTAGTTTTTCATGTGGCTTTCATTGCTCCAGCACTTCATTGTATACGTGGTACTGGGGCTCAAACTCTGGTCCTTGCATATGCTAGGCAAGCACCATAACTGCTGAGCCACCGCTCCAGTCCCCTTTGCCCATTTTTAAATTGAGTTGTTTTCTTGATACTGAGAAAACATGAAGAAGTAAGCCAATCAGAGCCCTTCAAAAATTTACCTTCCAAAAAGTGAATTCACAGATACTGATATGGATGAAATTCCAGGCAAAGGATATAAAAAGTCGATTTTTTAAATGATCAATGAACTAAAAGAAGACTTAAGGAATGAATGAGAGACACAATATAGGATTTGAAAGAGCCTTTCAAAAGAGAGAGAGAGATTTGGGAAAAGAACCAAGTAAAACTAGTGGAAATAAAAGACACCACAAAGCAAATAAAAAATTCAGTGGAACATCAAACCAATAGTTTAGACCATGTAGAAGACAGCATTTCAGGCCTTGAAGACAAGATACATGAACCTGAACACCTAGTCAGCAATAAAGAAACATAAAATAGAATATAAGAACTCTAGGACAACATTAAAAGACCAAAGCTAAGAATCACTGGAAGCAAAAAGATAAAGGCTAGTGGCATTAATCACTGAATGGCATTAATCACCTTTTCAGTGAAATAGTAGAAAATTTTCCAAGCCTCAGGGAGGAGACTGACATCTAGGTAAAGGAGACCCACAGAACTACAAATAGACAAAACAAAATAGGAATCCCTTTCCACGACACATTATAATTAAAATGTCTAACACAGAAAACAAAGATACAATTTTAAAAGTCTCCAGAGAAAAAAATTGGGCTATCGTTAGAGGTAATCCAATTAGAGTAACTTCTGATTTCTTAGTAAAACTCTCAAATCTAGAAGGGCTTAGAATGAAGTATTCCAAACCCCGAAAAGGTTGTTTCCTGTGCTGCAAAGCTAGAGTGTTGACCCTACATTTTCTTCTAGAGTTGCAGAGTTCCTGATCTAATTCCTAGGTCTGTGATCCATTTTGAGTTGACCGTTGTTCAGGGTGAGAGATAATGGTCTAATTTCATTCTTTTACGTGTGGATAACCAATTTTCCCAGCACCATTTGTTCAAAAGGTAGTTTTTTCTCCAATGTATGTTTTGGGCACCTTTGTTAAGAATCAAATGACTGCATCTGCATGGGTTTGTCTCTGTGTCTTCTATTCTGTACCATTGGTCTTTGTGACTGTTTTTGCCATTACTGTGCAATTTTTATTACTATAGCTGTGTAGTATAATTTGAAGTCAGGCATTGTGATGCCTCCAGCACTGCCTTTTTGGCTTAGAATTGCTTTGGTTATTCTGGTCCTTTATTATTCCAAATGAGTTTTAAAATGTATTTTTTCTAGTTCTGTGAAGAACATCAGTGGTATTTTGATGGGGATTGCATTGAATTTGAATATTGTTTTTGATAGTAAGGCCATTTTAACTATATTAATTCTGCCTATCCATGAGCATGGGATGACTTTCCATCTTCTTGTGTCTTCTTCAATTTTTTTCTTCACTGTTATATAGCTTTCATTACAGATGTCCTTCACCTCTTGGCTAGATTTATTGCTTTTTTTTTTTTTTGAGACTATTGTGAATGGAATTGTTTTCCAGGTTTCTTTCTCAGCAGATTCATTGTTGGTGTGTAGGAAAGCTATTGATTTTTTAAATGTAGATTTGTAACCTGAAACTTTGCCAAATTTAGCTCTAACAGTCTTTTGGTGGAGTTTTTGGATCTTCTAAGTATAGGATCAAATCATCTACAGTTATGAATTGACTTCTTCCTTTTCCAATTTTATCGCTTTTATTTCATTCACTTGCCTAATTGCTCTGACTAAAATTTCTAGAAGTCTTACTAGGCTTATAGACTTATACTAGACTACACATCCTTGTCTTGTTCCATATTTTTAGCTTTTTTCCATTTCGTATGAAGTTGACTTTGGGTTTTTCGTATATAAAGGTTTTCATGTGTCATCTTTATGATGCTGAGGTAGGTTTCTTGTATCCTTAGTTTCTTCAGCGTTTTTATAATGAATGGGTGCTGAATTTTTTCAAAGGCCTTCTATTGAGATTATTAAGTGATTTTTGTCCTTAATTTATGTGATGAATTACATTTATTGATTTCTGTGGGCTAAACTGTTCTTTCATCTCTGGAATAAAACCAGTATACATCACCTGGTTGTGATGTATAATCTTTTTAATATGTTGTTTAACATAATTTGCTAAAAATTTTTTTTGCTAATGTTTTATTAAGTAGTTTTTAATCTAAGTTTATCACGGATGTTGACCTGTAGTTTTCTTTCCTTGATATGTCTGGTTTGGGTATGAGTATGATACTGGCTTCAGAGAATGACTTTGGAAGTATTCCATGTTTTTGTATTTCGTGGAATAATTTGAAGAGTATTGGCATTAGTTCTTTTTATATAGAAGGCCTGTGTGGTCTGTTAGAATATAACCAAGGGTGAGTAGCTTTCTCATAATAAGTACCTATTGATGTTTTAAAGTAAAATAGTAACAATTAAATTTGCCTTTAAGGAATGTAATTTTGCCACAAAAGTATGCATTACCTTTTCCCCAGCAATGCAATCTTTAGGAATACCTGCACAAATACAAAATGTTATCTGCACAGGGTTTTTCACTGAGCCTTGTTTATAAGTATGATAAGATATCAACAATTCAAATATTCATGGACAAGCTGAATGAACAGAGATACATCTATGTGTAAACAAAGACTGTGTGACCTTATCAGCAAGAGCCAGAGAGCCTTGTTTATTACTATTAAATTCTGCTTTCGGAAGACACTTAGCATGGACACTGTTCAGCCAAGTTCTTTGCCACTTTACAATAAGGGTGGCCCTTTCTTTCATTTCTAATACCTTCAGTCTCATTTCCATCTTAAAAGTCATCAGAATTGGGCTGGAGCAGTGGCTCAGCAGTTGTGGCGCTTGCCTGGCAAGCACGAGTACGCGAGTTCAAACCCCAGCACCACGTACACAACAAAGTCTCGGAGCAACGAAAGTCACATGAAAAACTAAATAAAAAATTGCTTCTTAAAAAAAAGTCATCAGAGTTGCCTTTATCATCCATGTTTCCACCAACATCATGACTGTGATCACATAGTCATCTCTAGGTTGTTTCAGGCTCCCTATAGCTCTCTCTCTTTCTGAGCCCTCACCATAATTTCCTTCAGTGTTTCATTCATGTAATAAAGACTTTCTCCAGCCTGCGCTTCAAAACTGTTCCAGCCTCTACCCACCACCAAATGCCAAAACTACTTCTGCATTGTCAAGTATTTCTTACAGAAACACCCCATTCTTCGGGCATCAGTGTTTTCCTTATCTGCTTTGTTCTGCTGCAACAGAAATTTGTTTGCTCATAGTTTTGTGCTCTTGGAATGCCAGTGTCATGTTGCCAGCATCTGGAAAGGGTTTTATTACTGTATCATCATATGGAAGAAGATGGAGGGGCAAAGAGGACAAGAGGGAGGAGCCCTCATGGTCTAATCCTTTCTTACAGGTCTCCCAGTTAAATTTTTTACAGTGGAAATTAACTTTTAACATGGATTTGGGGGCTGGAGCAGTGGCTCAGCAGCTATGACACCTGCCTGGCATGCGCAAGTATATGGGTTCAAACCCCAGCACCATGTACACAGTGAGGTCTCAGAGCAACAAAGCCACATCAAAAACTAAAATAAAGTTGACTTTCTCTCTCTGTCCCTGTCTCTTAAACAAACAAATAAACAAACATGAATTTTAGAGGGGACCAATATTCAAACCATAGAACTCTCACATGTCAGTAGAGACCAGATGGGAAATCTGGACTCCTAGTCTTACTGGGAAATAAGCAATATCAGGTTCTCCATCTACCATACCATCAGAAATAAGCCAGAATCTTCCTAAAAAAACAATATACAAGATCCATAATATCTAAGAATGTCCAGGATACAAATGAAAATAAGAATAGCAGTTACAGGGCTTGAGTGGTGGCTCAGTGGTTTCGGTGCTTGCCTGGCAAGCACGAGGACCCAGGTTCAAACCCCAGCACCACGTATACAACTAAGTGTTAGAGCAACTAAGGCCATGTGAAAAACTAAATAAAGTTGTTTCTCTCTTTCTCTGTCTCTCTCACTGTCCCTCTCTCTTTAAAAAAAAAAAAAAAGAATAGCAGTTACAGTGTATTAGATGGTTATAGCATACAGATAACTGAAATGAATGGCAGCAGCCCTATGGGATGGAAAGGGCTACCAGGAACACTGTGTTATAAATCACCTACGTTACAAGTGAAGCATACTAAAGTGATACATATGTGCCGGGGTTTATAGCAGTGTTACTCACCATGGGCTAGTTATGGAACCAGTGAGAGTACCCATCAACAGATGAATGGATAAAGGAAATGTGGTATATATATGCAATGGAATTTTTACTTATAAAGAAGAATGAAGTTGGGGCTGGAGCGGTGGCTCAGAGGTTTCGGCGCTTGCCTGGCAAGCATGAGGATCCGGGTTCAAACCCCAGCACCACGTACACAACTGAGTGTTGGAGCAACCAAAACCATGTGGAAAACTAAATAAAATTGTTTCTCTCTTTCCCTGTCTCTCTCACTGTCCTTCTCTCTTTATAAAAAAAAAGAAGAAGAATGAAGTTATAGCATTTGCTGGTAAATGGACAGAGCAGGAGAACATCATGTTAAGTGAAAGAGCCATACTCAGAAAGTCAAGAGTCAAATGTTTTCTCTTATGTGTGCAAGCTAGAGTGAGGACAAGGAAAAGGAACAAAAAGGGACTGTCACAAAATCAGACGGCAGACCAATAAAGCAGAGGAAGAGGACGGGAGAGGGAGGGAGGGCATGGGGAAGTATTAGGGAATAAAATTACCAAATCATGCCATGTCCACGTATGAACATACCACATTGCATCCTGCTTATAGATATAAAATTATAATGTACTGATTGAAATAATAACAATAGAAGAGAGATCAGTAAAGCAAGCAGATTGTGGGAGGGAGGATGGACAGGATGGGGGGTAGTGAGGAATGAGACTGATCAGATTTTTTTTTTTAATTTTAAAGAGAGAGAATCAACTTTATTTTTTCATCTGGTCTCTGTTTCTCTGACACTGAGTTGTGTATGTGGTGCTGGGGCTTGAACTCGGGTCCTCGTGCATGCCAGGCAATCGCTGAGCTACTGCTCCAGCCCCAAGAGACTGATCTAATTATGTGTGTGTACAAATATGGAATGATGAACCCCACAGTTATGTGTAATTATAATGCATCAATAAAAATGAGAGAAGTAGGTGAGAAAAAATGAAGGACAAAGCAACCAATAGAAAAATTTTAAAAATCCAAATAAAACAGTAACTAAAAACATCAGATATAATTCAGAGATCATTAGGTTGGATAGTGAATTTTATGTTACGTGATCTCTTATAGCCACAAAGAGAATATTAATGGAAATTACACAAAGAAATGAGAAAGGAATCAAAAAGTGTTATTACAGAAAATCAACTAAAAATAAAAGCAGAAATGAAGGAAATGCAGACAAAGACGCTAGAAGACATGGAAAACCAGGAGTGAAATGACTGAATAAGTCCTTCCTTATCAGAATTATTTAAAACATAAATGAATTATACTTCCTTACCAAAAGGTAGACATTACGGCTGGAGCAGTGTCTTGGCAGTTACAGCACTTGCCTGGCATGCGCAGGTTCGTGAGTTTGAAAACCAGCACCACGAACACACCACAAAGTGTCAGAGGAACAAATGTCACATGAAAAACTAAATAAAAATTGCTTCTCTTGCTCTGTCTGTCTCACTGTCCCTCTTTCTTAAAAAAAAAAAAAAGGGTGGAGCAGAGATAGAATGTATTTTTAAAAAACATGAACCAACTCTATGTTGTCTACAGAAACTTAATTATATTTAAAAACAAATAAGGTGAATATGAAGTGGTACAAAAAGATATTCCATGCATATAGTAATCAAAAGAAAGCAGAGGTAACTGTCATATATCAGAAAGTAGACTTCAGTCAAAATTCTTCAAAAAGACCAAATAGGGCATTATATATTGATTAAAGGATTGATTAACAGCTATCTTATGCTTTGGATCTGGAATGTCTCCCAAAGGCTCATGTGTTGAAGACTTGATCCCCAGCGCAGCAGTATTCAGAGGTTCAGCATTTGGGTTTTTTTTTTTTCAGGGCTGAGGACTGAACTTGGGGCCTTGCGCATGCTAGGCAAGCACTCTGCCATTGATCTAAATCCCCAACCCCGAGGTTCAGCATTTGGGAAGTGATTGTACCATGAGGACTCTGACCTCATTAGTGGGTTAATCCATTGATGGATCCATCATTGAATCGATGATTGGGAGGTAGGGCCCAGCTGGAGGAAGTAGGTCACTGAAGGGTGACCTAGAAGGGTGTTTCTTGTCCACATTCTCTTCCTCCCCTGTGCCTTTTTGCTTCCTGCCTGCCATGAGGTGAGAAGCTCTGCTCAACCATGGAGCTGTGCCTCACCACAGGCCCATAGTCATGAAGCCAGCCTACCATGGACTGAAACCATGAGCTCAAAAATTTTTTTCCTTTTTTTTTTTTTTTTGAAAAATGAAAACCAATTTTTATTTTTTCATCTACAGCCATTTTTTAAACATGAACATGCCATGCATACATAGCACTCTGTGCACACGTCACAGTTTTTAACATTAGTTAAGGTTAATCACACAGCATATATCCTTTAAGAAAAAGTCAAAATGCAAACTTCAAATTTTAAGCAAAAGTCTTAACTAATTTTTTAAAATTTTTGTATTGGGTACCATTTGTATAACAGTTAATTTAAACATTTTTATTTTGGCAGCACATGAAAAAACCAGCACTAGAAAATGAAGCCATTGAGGGATTTTGAATAGCAGAGTAGGCAGTTTGCCACACAGGGGAAACAGTATTAAATATTAGTTTTCAAAAATAATCACAGAACGTTTTTTAGTAGAGACCCCAGTGCAATACATAATTAGTCGCCTTAGATTACCTGTTTGAAAGAACAGTGATCCCTCCAAGTATAACTTTAATGATTTTGGCATAGAAAGAAGTCTTGAGAACAAGAACATGATTTAAAAAGAGGGAAAAGAAACTGATGAAAGAAATAAAATCAAGAATAATTATTTCAGCCACTAACAACTGCATTCTGAATCATTGCAAAATACTGTTGTGACTACAGCAGGTGCTTACTCTGGAATGGATATTAAAGCATGGATTTAATTCGCTTGGAGGAAGTCTCATCATTTGAATGTTTTGTTATATACCTGTGAACATTTAGACCCTCTACATTATTAGGAGGTTAGTCCTTAAGAACTTAGATACAGGGGCTGGAGCGGTGGTTTGGTGGTTACGGTGCTTGCCCGGCATGCACGAGTACACAGGTTCAAACCCCAGCACCCATGTACACAACTAAGTGTCAGAGCAACTAAAGACAAGTGAAGAACTCAATAAAAATTGATTCTCTGTCTGTCTGTCTGTCTCTCTCTCTCTCTCTCTCACTATCCTTCTCTCTTTAAAAAAAAAAAAAAGAACTTAGATACAGCTTTTCATAGCAATTTGGAAGTTTTGGCAAACGCTCCCACTGGATGTACAGGGTCGTCGAGTATTATGTCACCTCCCATCACCCTCAAGCAGAATAGCACTCTCTGCATTCGTAAATCTGCCTCTGTATTCTGGTGTTTCCAGCATGACTCCACATTCACCAGCCACAGTGCTTAAACAGTCTGTGGTATTTTCTATTAGTAAATTTTTATTCCCCGATACAAATTTTGTTGTAGTATCAGTTAAGGTTTTCAGCAAGGGGGTCACCTTAGCATAAATCAAAGACATTTGATTTGCCCATTCATTATTTATTTTATTTTCTCTTTTTGCTGGAACAAATGACTCCGCATTCTTCTCTAGTAGCTGAAATCGCTCTGTGTGGCAGGATTTTTCATCTTTTTTTTTCTTTAAGAGAGAGCTGGACGGTGAGAGAGAGAATCAGATTTATTTAGTTTCTCATGTGGCTTTTGTTGCTCTGATACTTTGCTGTGTATGTGGTGCTGGGGTACAAACCCGCATTCTCGTGCATGCCAGTCCAGCCCCGTAACTGCTGAGCCACCGCTCCAGCCTCCTTCTACATCTTTCTTTTTTTTAATTTTTTTTTATTTTTGAACAACCATACAAGTTTTTAACAAAATAATATAAGATGTGTATAGATTCTGGATATTACAATTACCCCCAGGAGTGCCCCCCCAATTACTCACCCTTATCCCTCCCTTCCCCTTCCCACAATATTTCTAAAAAAGGATTATGTTGTATATAGCATTACATCTTATCTGGATTTAACACATGATAATAGACCAACTTTC
>PVKS010051600.1:0-11080 GCA_004027875.1 Aplodontia rufa | reverse complement strand
GGGCTCTGCCTCTGTGTCCACGTCACTGAAGCAGCTCAGGTTCCCAGGGTGGACAGGGCGTTGCCTCTGTGTTCGCGTGCTGTGCTGCTGACTTTCACTGCCCAGCTTTGTTGGCCGCGGCTCTGTGGCTTCAGGCAGTAGAATTGTTCAGGGCTGCACTTCTCCAAGGTTCCATGGGCCAGGCTCTGGAGGCTGAAGGACGGTCCAGGGAAGTGATGCCCCAGAGCACCAACTTCCTCAGGCCCTTGAGGTTCCTGCCCTGAGCAAGGCAGCTGCTCAGAATGGCTAGTGTGGGAGCAGGGAGTGAGACTCAGAGCACCCCCTGTGCAGCAGTGTCAGGGACTTGCATGGGGCCACGGTGAGGCCTGGAGTAACTGTAGCCCACATCTTGGTGTTCTTGGGGCTCAAGCTTCGGTTACTTGGCCCTGCTTTTGGTGCTTACATTCTTCGCATGTGTATTCCGTATTTATTGAAGGTGAAAAGTGTGGGCTCGAACTCTGTAGCAACACCTAGCTACATCTGTCATTGGTCTTGGCTTTTGTCCTGGACCTCCGACATCTCTGTGCCTCCGCAAGGGTGTGTGCACAGCCAAGGTGAGCCATGTGATTCTGGGCAGGAGCCCATGGAGGCAGATGTGTCGCCCACACCGTCAGCCTGCTCCCTGCACCTCTGCAGGGTGCGAGGCACAGTCCCCAGGCCTCCCCTGCCAGGAAGTCAAGCCTGGGTCCAGAGCAAACAAACAGACAAGCTCTGGGTTTTCTCTGCCCGGGCAGGGGCCTCGCAGGAGAAGGGAGCTCTGTACTTGCACTCTGAGCCGCCTCTCAGGGCTCCTTGGACTCTGGTGTTGACAGCCAGCTCGCTCTGCATCTACTGTGCAAGTTGTCAGGTTTGCAGCGGCCTCAGTGAGAGGACTGACCTTGCCAGCTGGTCCCTTGTGCATGCACTCAAGCAGCCCTGTCAAACGACCCCTGAGCGTGGGGACCGCCTGGCTGCCTGGCACACTAGGGTTCTGCAAGGCCATCCCTGGCAGCGTGAGGTCACCGGGAAAGCCAGGACACAGCTGCACTTTCATGTATGTCCTGCTAACTGACCAGTACTCAAGCAGAAGCACAGTGGAGCTCCTCTTGGGGGAGGCAGCAGCAGCAGGCGGAACACAGGAGGCTCTGCTGCACCCCGAGGTGTGGGCTGTGGGTGCAAGGACTGCTGCCAGCTGGGCGCCTGCTCCAGCTGGGCTGACTTCACGCTGGCAAACAAAGGGTCTGGTTCCCACATGAAAGCTCTGGAGAACAGACAGCAACTGTCATAACGTACACCTCCCCAGGGGCTGCCTCCAAACAGATCTAGGGCTGCATTTCTATCATAAATTAACACACCCAGAGATCACAAGTAAACAGAGCACTTCATTCCAAACTGGGACTGCGCTTCTGTTTCTGTGTCAGTAACGCACCGTGACAGTCTGTGTGGGAAGCCCGAGCAGGATCGTGGAGACCCTGGTGGAGAGATTGAGCAGTTGGAGCCTCAAGATGGGCACCTGGGCATGGAGTTCAGAGAAACCATCCACGTTTGGCATTGAGAGCCTGCAGCGCGCTCGCTCCAGTGGGCACCGAGATCCTTCCCGCAGGTCCTCCCTCTCCACTCTTGATTAGCGGGGCTGCTCCGTGGAGACGTCTCACCTACGACTGAGGAGTCCGCAGGTCACCCTGACACAAACTCTGCCCTCCAGAATACCTTCTTGGAGCTCCACCCAGCTCCTGGGCAGTGTGGAACATGGCAGCCTGGGACACGGCCCTCACCCTGGCACTCACCTCTGAGACTCCTGGTCTCCTGCAGCTGCTGAGGCTTGGCTGGGCACAGTGCCACCCCTGTGAAGTCAAACAGGGCCCAGCACACCCTGCACAGAGGCCCACCTTGCCCTTGGCCGAGCAGGGATGGGACTGGCTGCTGTGAGCATCCTGTGGCCCTGCCTGCCGCCCAGCTGTGGAGGAACATGACTGGGCTGTCAGAATAGTGTGCACCTCTCTGCCGGCTCCTGGAGTAAGGCCCATGCCCTATTTGGTGTCAGTCATCTTCCAGGACCACCAGAATGTGGGCGACCCTCTTGTTGGCTTCAGCACTTCACTTGATGTTCCCCCACATCCTCAGCTGCCCCCAGTGTCCCCGTCCTCTTCTGATTCTCCCTGAATGAGAACGATCGAGATGGGAGGGTGCCTGGTGATGCCAGATGCTCCACACATGAGGGTGCACTCTGCCCCTTGTCCATCTGGGAGTGTGTGTGAGAAGCCTGGTTAGCCACCCCCTTCTCCTCGAGGTCACCAGGCTACAGTGACGATTTTCATTCTTTGGCCAACTAGCCTTTCTGTTCTCCTGGCAGGGATAAGCTGGAGATGACTGGAGGACGTAGTTTGGAAAATGTGTCGTATTAGATAGCCTTGGGCTTTGGTAAATCTCCACAGGGGACATCTGCCACAAATGTGTCACACAGGTCCCCTCCCCAGAGGTTTTGCTGTGTTTTCCCCATTGCTTTAGCTCGGGACTGAGTGGAAGGGCAGCCCAAGGGATGAGGGCTCAGGAAGTCACAGGGAGACACTGGTCCTTGAGCACACAGCCTGAATTCTAGAAAGGAAAGCAGACAACAAGCCACCAACTGTGAATGGCTCAGAGTGCACCCACGTGTGTGCCGCCGGGAAGCAGAGGGGACCTCCCCACAGAGCACAGCTGGGCAGGGGGTGCAGCTCGGTAGCAGAGGCTGTGGTGCCTACGCGGGAGGACATGCTGTCCACCCTGGGCTCTGTACTCCATGAGCCCACCGCCTCGCTGCCTGAGCCTCCATCTATTCCTGAGCAGACAGCAAGACAAGGACCGCACCCTGGGGTTGTCACAGGCTTCTTGCAGGGCCACGTTGGGATGTGTGGTGTCACTGATGTCACATGTCAGGTGATTCTCTCAGGGAGTCAGTGGATCTGAGTAGGCAGCAGGTCTTGGGATCTGGCCACTTCCTGCCCCCTCAAGGTAGCAGAGGACAGCTCAGGGGACTGTATCAGAGCTGTCTGAGATGCATGTCTCTAAAGGAAAGCACGTGCCTGGAAAGGGACTTGGAATCTTGCATGGTGCCATGGATTTCCCGGGGAAGAGGCATCTGAGGAAGTTCCCCAGCAAGGCTAGCGCTGATATGCTTATGGCTGTCGTGGGAATAAGCCTCTGGACTCTCATCTCTGGGCTTTGCTGGAGATGCAGGATGGCAGCCATGTGCTGGAGGTGTCTGTGGGACCCTGAGCATTCCTCAACACAGCTGGCTGAAAGTTCGCGAAATGGGAGCCGTTTCCTGCAGGGGTTCACAGGAGAAGGGCGAGCAGCCTGACCTCTTCAAGGACACCACTGGACATCCCTGATGCCAAGAGCACTGTGAGACCTTTGCTGGGAGAATCAGCGCACAAACCCAGAGCAAGCCCCCAACTCCTGGGCGAGAACTCAGGGTGCCCTGAAACTTCAACCTTGGGGCCAACTTTCAGTCTCAGTGGGGTGACCCAACTCCCACCAAGTATCCAGGACCTCTGACGATGGCCCAGGCTGCAAGTGATGAGCAGTGGGAAAGGGGTGCTCCTCACACAGAGTTGCCAGGTGCCACCTGGAGAGATCTGTGTGCGCAGAGCGTGGCGTCAGAGCAAGCCCTATGGGAGCAGGGCGAGCATGGCAGAGCAAGGGGCCAGTCTCCATCTGTCAGTTCTGCTGACCAAGGCCTGCTGTGGCCCTGCCCTCCCCCTTCCCTGGCACACTTGATGTCACCAGCCTGCTTTTGACCACGGTTCTATGCTGAATGAAGGTCTCCGTCTTGAGGAAGCTAAGTGCTGCTGCCGGCGCCAGTCTTCCATGTAGACAGAAGTCTCGCGTCACAGCGCTGCTGGTGTGACCTACACAGGACTTCCTCTTCAGTCCCAGGCAGGCACAGAAAGATATGCAGACCTCAGTTCTGTGAGCAGCTTTGTGTAAAGCTGACACATCACAATGACACAGGGACAGTGTCACGGATAGGAGGAGCTCGGCCCTGGCGTTGGCATCAGGCACATGTGTCTTCTGAGAAGCCCTCCCCAAGTCTTCAGCGGCCGCTGTCTAGCAGCTCTGCTGCGCCTTGGCCAGTTCCTGGGAGGCCTCTACCTGTTCTGCCAATCAAGTGCAGGCTCCCTGGAGGCCAGCATGGATGCACAATAGCAACCCAGGATGTGCCGCCTCCCAGGGCCGGGCTGTGGGGACGGGATGCTGTTGAAAGGCCAGTTAGCCTCCCCTTACCTTGGCCTCTCTTTCCTGAGGTGCTGGCTGTAGATGCTGTCATTGAGTTCAGCTCTGTGACATCTGACCTTTCTGGGCAGGTTTCCACCCTTGGGGACACACCTGACTCCCAGGGCATTTCAAGAACCAGGAAGCACTGCAGATGCTCCCAGCAGAGAGGGCTCAACGCAGAGTGCTGCTCACCTAAGCACTGGCTGGCACAAGGAACAGAGGTTGAGGCTACCTCTAAGCCATTAACAGGCACATCTCCGTCCTGCTGACCCTGAGCTTACCCCTGCCTGAGAGTGACCATATCCCCAGCACCTACTCCAGCAGCAGAGAGCAGAACGTGGCTCCCGCCCTGGGCATCAGCTCACCCAGACCACCCTGATGGGAGACAGGATCAGCCTCCACTGTCCTGGTCTTTCCAATTGCAGGGTTGAGATGAAGACTCCAACTCTACTTGGTCATTGTAAAACTGGCAAGTTGGGGAGAGAGCATGTTCACTGTGCCTGAAGCAGAAAGGGAGGTGTGATAAAAAAATCTCAAGTGTGATCGAGAACCTCCAGTGTGAACCAAAGCCTCAAGTGTGATCAAAAACATCAAGTATGACTGAGAACCTAAAGTGTGATCACAAACCTCAAGTGTGAACCAAAACCTCAAGTGTGATCATGAACCTCAAGTGTGAACCAAAGCCTCAAGTGTGTTCAAAACCATCAAGTGTGATTGAACACCTCAAGTGTGATTGAGAACCTATAATGTGATCAAACACCTCAAGTGTGATCAAACACCTCAAGTGTGATTGAGAACCTCAAGTGTGATTGAAAGCCTCAAGTGTGATCAAACACCTCAAGTGTGATGGAACACCTCAAGTGTTATTGAGAAACTAAAGTGTGAACCAAAGCCTCAAGTGTAATCAAAAACCTTGTGTGATCGAAAACCTCAAGTGTGAACCAAGTGTGAGATACAGCATGGGTCATTGCAAAGCCCAGTGGGCAGCCATGGCCATCTTGAGGCTGGGTTGTGGGTGTTGGTGGGGGAAGGGGTTCAGGGGGCCACAGTGTTGTCTGTTGGCCTCCAGGCCTGCACTGCAGTCATGAGGTGGGGCCAGCAGCCACGGATGATGAGCCACTGAACGGTCTCCATTTCCCCTTCCTCACCAGTGGGTGGATGGAGCCTCAGACATGGACAGTCAGGGAGAAGCTCTGCATGGACCAGGGGCTCTGTCCAGGCACTCAGTGACATATGAAAGCCAGGTCTTATATCTATCTTCAAGAAAAAGTAATTTAGAAAGAAAATTGCAACCTGCTTTCTCACATGGTTAGAAACATTTTGTATTTAGTAAATGACGTAAGATCCTTGTGCCTAAAACCCTCCCCAGAGTTGGTAGGAGGGTGGCTCTCTCTCCAGCGAAGCCAAGCAGAGGCCGTGCCTCCCTGCCTCCAGAGGAACCTCAGGAGCAGGGCTCCCCACAGCCCCGAGGGGATTTTCTGTGTCACTTCACTCCGAGTCACAGATGTTCCTCTTGCTTGGGACAACAGCTCAGAACCAGGGGCGTCAAGGCCATGGGCCTGTGAGTGCATTTAAAGCCTGGTGAAGGAAGGGCTCTGTGGCAGGAAGGGATGCCCGGTCCTTTTTGGGCTGCAATCCAGGTACTCCCTGGACATGGACGTGGGAGGAGGGTCCTCATCCCCTCAGGTCCCTCCCTTTTTTCATGCTAGGCCAACATGTGGGTCTCAGAGAGAGCCGGATCTTCCGTCACAGTTCAGACCCTGCTGAAAAGACTCCCAGGAAGCCTGCACCCTGCAGACCTCCTGAGCCAGAGCTCCGCAGGGAGGTGGACGAAAGCTCCCCTGCTCAGAACCCAGAGACACGTCCCCTGTCCCCTTCCCTTCAGAGTGGCATCCTCTAAAGTTGAGATTGCTGTCTCCAGGCCCCTGGTGGACCTGGTCCTCAGCTGTTCCCCTCCCACATCCCGTAGGCATAGACCACCATGGTTTCCTGATACCAACAAGGACCCAGAAAGGTGAGGTCCCATTGCAGGTCCCCACTCTTGACGAGCATGCGAGGAGGTGCATTCTCACCCCCTGCTGCTGGATTTCCAGTTGTTGACACAGGAGTGCAAGTTAATTACAAAGCTTTCAAGAGTTTGTGACCAGATAGAGGGGGTCACCACGAATGTGTGTCAGTTTGCATTTAAAGAGAAAAGAAAAGAAGAAACCACAGAAGCAGAATTATTGAAATCAGTCATCTCTATACAAAAACTCCCTCCTTTTTAAAAAGGTGTTTAAAAACACCTTTCTATAAAGGTGTTTATAGAAAGTGCAGAATACATTAGTTTTGAAAGATTGAATGTCAGATACCTTTTCAAAACATGAAAATAGGAACCAGGTATCTGAGAGGGTGACGAGCAGGAGCCTGGTGTCCAGGGACAGTGGTCCTTCATGGGGCAGGTGACACTGGCTGTGGGTCCCACCAGGGGTGGAGCCTGAGCGTTTCCAAAGCAGCCTCATGGGATGTGTGTGTGACTCTGGCAACAACAAATGTCACTTCCTGCATACAAGAGTCAAGGGTTGCTGAGACCACCAACATCGAACATCCTGGATTCTTGGTCTGTCTGGTTCATTAGTTCAAATGTGCAGAGAAGCAATGCAGATAAGAAATGAACAAAAAGGAACAGAAAATAAAAAGAATACCCTTCCCCTACCAGGGAGCACCTTGGAGTCATTGGTCCCTCTTGCCACAAGCTTGCAGATCAGCGCACTGCCTCTGCCTGACTCCGAGGACGGCCGTCTGGTTTGCTTCAGTGCCAGGAGCCTTTCCTACGGCTGGCCGCTGCCCTCTGTTCTGAGCCGGAGCAGGAGGGCAGCTCAGCACACGTGCAAGGGAGGGCCTGGTGCTTCCTACCCACAGAGGGTCTGTGTGGGAGCTGACATGGGTCCTGCCTGGCTGACCAGGACTTCTGAGCTGCGTTCGGATTCAGTGGGTTGAACACAGTGTGGTAGAACTGCCCCCCGTAAGTAGGGACTTCTCTGCATCATGGAGTCTGCACACTGTGGTGGGTGTCCACGCCCACCCCTCAACAGCAGTGTTCCTGGGAGCTGTAGTCCACACCCCGGCAGGATTCGCCACACTCCTCAACTCCCCGCAAGAACAGGCAGCTTTGCAGGGTCCCAAGAGTGACGGACAGGTTACAAAAAGACCCAGGGCCTGCAGCTGTTTCTGTGCTCATGGGATGGACAGGAGGAGTTGTTACCAGGTCACAGGCATGGGGCGTCAGTGTCCCTGCCACTGTCACCCACCCCAGAGCTGCTGGGGGAGGTCTACCCAACCAAGCCCTTCTGACCCACCCACTCATTTCCTGTGGATTGAGCTTTGGGTTCATGGTTCTTCTACTATCTCCCATGGGTGAAAATTCTCTTTGAAAAACGGGATCCTTTAGTTTTTCTTCTGGCTTCTTCCATTTCTACATTGTTACGTACTTCCCTCAGAAGTAGCTTTACCCTGCGTCCTGTACCTTACAGAGGAGGGGCGGCCTTGGCAGCCCAGTGGGCAGAGCAAGGCAGTTCCAGGTCTGGAAGCTGCCTTCTCTCCTCTTCATTTCTCTTTTCTTTCTCCTCTTTCCACCAAACCGTTGTGAGGTCTTCTTTAGAAATCGAATGTGTTGAATGAATCCTAAATGGTGTAGAGTAACAATGGTTGCTCAGGCTCCTGACCTGCCGCCAGCTGTCCCTGCACTGGCGTTAGCAGGATGAGGCACCTGCTCTGACCCAGCATTGGGCACCTGCTCCTGCCAGACTGTCCCTGCAGCAAGCTTTCACTGGTGTCTTCTCTCAGGAGGGTGTGCCCGCGAGGACTACAGTATTCAGGCTGTCCTGGGGGAGGGCATAGTGAGGAACTCACAGGAAGGAAAGGCCCCTTTGAGAGTGGGGCTCTTGAGCCTGAATTCAAGGTGGGAGAATGTCTCACACATGCAGGGGCAGAGATTTTAGGGGATTCCGCGTGGGGCGAGCAAGGGACTGGTACTTAAAATGTGGAATGTTAGTCTTTAGATAAACTGAATCGCTGAGCTCTCCTGGTCCCCAAGAGTCCACGTACAGCCAGCTCTGGAGTTCATTAGTGCTAACTCCTGTCAAGCTGATAATTAGATCTACTCTGAAGAGGCGCTGCAGAGCTGTCTCCAGCTTCGGGCAGCTTTCTGTGGAGCTGTGGCTCCAGGGGTGACCAGCCTGGGGTCTCAGCCCAGGTGGGCCAGAGCTCTAGCATACAGGCACCTTGTGTGCCCCCTAACGGTGTTGAGCAGTGGTTAGGCATCAGTCACCTCGTGTGCAGGACAGAGACAGCAAAGCCACAGACTGTGGGCTCCACCAATGAGAGGCAATGTGAATATTAGTCTCACGTGACTCAGTACATGTCGGCCGCAGCAATTACCAATAACCAATTCAAAAATCAATACCTGCACCTTGCAAAGTACCTGAACATGAACATGATGGTAGCCCAACGTATGGATTTCCAAACACAGAACCATTTCTTTCCACTGTAGGGGAGATCTATTAGCCTTTTGTATTCTGTAATGATGGAAAATGTAAATTTTTTTTTCAGGTTGTCCTGGTGCCAAAAAGCATGAGTTTCTGACGAGTGTCCTGGATGCACTGTCCACGGATATGGTCCACGCCGTGTCTGACCCCTCCTCCCCATCGGGCAGGTATGCAGTGTGCTGGCAGGAAGGCCCGGGAATCTGAGGCAGCTCAGAGTCCGCCTAAGCAGCAGACCCTTGAGAAATGCAGCCTGTCCGAAATCAGTGGGGCCTGAGGTGACGGAGCCGCTCCAGGACCAGAGGACTGCTCAGCAGGTTCCCCGCGCTTTCACAGGGAGAGGCCTGGCCCTTTGGTTCCCAGTGTCCCTGGGGGTCGCGGGGAGGGTTGAGGGCAGGAAAACACCACTTCCGACAGCCCTGTGTCATGGGATGGAACTTTAGAGTCTCCTATTGGATCTTCAATCCTTGGAATGAAATGTTCAACTGAAAGCTCTCAAAATTTCTTACTGTGGTAAAATACACAGCACGGAGAATTCGCCAGCTTGGGTTTCAGTGTGGACTGAGGCAGCCAGGAGTGCTCCTCTGCTCAAACCGCAGGTGCCGTTCTGTACCCCAGCCAAAGCAGGAGGTGGGAGGTCCCCGTGGCCCTGCCGCGGAGACCCAAGCACCCCGTACTCCTGAAGACGAGCAGCAATGTGCTTGTGCCTTTTAAGGACGCTTTTATGGTAGAGAGTTTATATTTTTATTTCCAGGAAGCATTGGTCTTCCCCTCATTGCCCCAAGTCCTCAGTTTTCTCATCCATCCAGGATGACATAAGCCTTGGTCTCTTCACAAAAGACCAGCATCCTCTTGCCCCACTGAAGAAGACTCAGGGCAAAGGCCACACTGATGGAAATTGTCACGGCCGGGTAGAAAATTCAATTCAAACAAGAGAAACAGCGCTGAGCTTGCAACTTTGCACTCCTGCGCTTGGAGGGTGACTGTCACCCGATGTTGCAGTGCAGGTGATGAATGACTCATTTTTCTGCTTTAATGAGAAGCCCCACTGGGAGTTGGGAGATAAGTTGCTGGTGCCGTGAGCCCAGTCCCTGTGGGCTCGGCGATGCTCACCTCTCACTCCTGGAGGGCAGGGCTCACTCAGCCAGTGAACTGTGAAATGCGGAGCCCTCAGGGCCAGCCTGGCACACATGGGCACTTCACCTGTTGGGCAGGTACCAGTCAGCAGCTCCAGCTCTGGCTCAAGTCCGGCTTCCAGGGGAGCTTTTGCTGATCCATTCCTTAAAATATCAGACATTTTTAACCAAGGGAAATTGTCTGGCTCCAACTTGCAGAGTTCTTGATTTGGGCCTTACAATGTGCCTTTTACACGTGTGTACATTTTAACATGTGATACGTAAATGGTCACATTGGGAGGGTGGAACCCTGGGGCCCCACAGGCCACAGGAGGATGCTTGCAGAGGTCCTTCCCACCTGCCTGGTGCCCAGGCCCAGGACGGAGCTCTCGTCCCTAAGGCCTTGGCCAGGTGAGGCCAGGTGTGTCTCAGTCATGGTGGCACTGGCAGTTCTGGAACCAACTTGAAAGCATTTGCCCGTTCACCTTTCTCAGTCTTGTCACAGTTGGCCTCCGTGGTCAGTGCACACAGGGTGGACAGCAGGGCCAGAGGGCAGAGCTGAGGCAGCTTCTGTGCCCTCACGAGGTTCTGCTCCTTCCAGGCTCTCAGAACCAGACCCCAGCCACACCCTGGAGGAGAGGGTGGTGCACTGGTACTTCAAGCTGCTGGACAAGAACTCCAGTGGGGACATCGGCAAGAAGGAGATCAAGCCCTTCAAGAGACTGCTTCGGAAGAAGTCCAAGCCCAAAAAGTGCGTGAAGAAGTTCGTGGAGTACTGTGATGTGAACAACAACAAGGCCATCTCTGTGCAGGAGCTGACGGGCTGCCTGGGCGCCACCCGGGAGGAGGGCAAAGCCAGCACGAGGAAGCGCCACAGTAAGCCTCACCCACCACCCCTCGCGGTGTTGGAGCGCGGCGTCGTGTGTTCAGCTCCTATGTGCTCCAAGTGTGCCAGAGCACGATGTAATGCATTCACCTCCTGTCTGCACTCCCAGCATGTTGGAGCGAGATGCCTGTGTGCTTACCTCCTGTCTGCACTCTAAGCATGTTGGAGCATGATTCCTGTGTGCTCACCTCCTGTCTGCACTCTAAGCATGTTGGAGCATGATGCCTGTGTGTTCACCTCCTGCTTGCACTCTAAGTGTGTTGGAGCATGATGCCTGTGCG
>PVKS010051599.1:0-11079 GCA_004027875.1 Aplodontia rufa | reverse complement strand
AGTTACTTCCTTCTTCCTTCAGGCAATTACAATTCCCAAATTAGAAAATGGAAAGATTTGGAAAGAAAAGAGGTCTTCATGCAGCAGTGATGTGGCTATCAGACCTCCTGCTCGTGGCAACGCTGAACCAATTTTCCCCTTCAAGTTCCCTACCTTCATTTCTTTGCTATCTATTTGCTCCCTAGAGCAAACCCTACTTCCTCTGGGAAGTTCTCCATGACTGTGCTGGCCTTCAGGGCTCTCCCTGTACTCTGCATTCCACCACATGTCACAGTGTGACACCGGGTCCTCATGTCATGGGTGCTAACTGTGCAGTGCTGTTCCCCTCCTTCTTTGCATTCTCTCTGGCACAGGATGAAAATCCAGTATGTATTACTAAACAAGAGAACACAATTTTGCGACAAATGAGTTACCTGCGTCTGTTTGTCTTGGGGGATGGGGTGGGGGTGGGCAGCCCCAAGCAGCCAAGGCCAATGAGGTATCAGGGAGGCTTAAGGCCTTCCTTGAAGAAAAACTGCAGTGCTATAGCCACACGGGACAGAACCACAAACCACACCACGCTCCTGACAAAATTAATTCTGTCTTTAAAATTGAGATCGTTCCTCATCATCACGGCACCTGAAAATACTGTACCTGAAGGCAAAGGAGCCGGTGTTCTCAGCTGAGCATCCAACAAGAAACTATCACACTGGGCACAATGGGAGACACAAGCCGGCAGAAGACAGCACCACAGGGCCTCATGCATGCTAGAGCATGTGTGTCTGCAGAGCTCATTTGCATCAAACCAATCAGAATTCCCATGTCCCTGGTTCTTAGGTTCACTTTGGCCACTAATAATTCATTCATTCACAAGGGTTTATTGAACAGCTATTGTGTGCCAGGCTCCACACCAGGCACTGGATCAAGCACATAGAGCTCATCTGCATCTTCTCTCACCTTACTAGTGATCTAGGTATTCTTCTGATGATGAGACACGTCCTGCTTTAGGGTATTGCATATATATGTATGTATTGTGTGTGTGTATGTGTGCACACATGTGAGTGTGTGTGTGTTACTAAAGATTGAACCCAGGGACACTGTACTCCTAAGCTACATCACCAACCCTTTTTAGTTTTTATTTTGAGACAGGGTCTTAGTAAGTTGCTGAGGCTGGTCTGGAAGTTGCAATCCTCCTGCCTCAGGCTCCAGAGTTGCTGGGATTATAGGTGTGCACCACCATACCTGGCTTGTTGTTTATCCTTCGTTGTTATCATATGGTTACTATAGGGGAGGATGCTCCTTCTGAACTTGATCTTTTCCTCCTGAATTATTATGCCACCATGTTTCTTAGTGAAGAGGTCTCAGGAAAGTCAGGTCCCCGTGTTGGTCTTCAGTTTCTTGTCAGCAAGGCCTGCACTTTCGGCTCAGCTTTGACACGGTCTTGACTCAGCAGTTTCTTGGTGGGTTCCTCCTGCAGGTTCTTCTTCCATTCCCTTGCATTACGATAAAGAAATCGCTGAGCGTGGTGCCTCTCCCCGCTGAACGCTTCATTATAACCCAACAGGAAAGCACTTTAAACTAAACAAATGCTCACTTTCCTTTTCTCCCCCCACTCATCAGTCACTGTCATCTTGATAGAGAAAATATGGCTGTTAATAGCCTGTCGTGGAACAAACATTTGCATAACTGTTACCTCAGAGCCCATAACTCTGAGCTAATTGGCTGATGGTGCTTAAAATGATTAAGTGATTGTAATTTATATGATTAACCAATTAAACCGTTCTCCAGTGATTGGCTCAGGGTAGGCCTGGAGATGTGCGCTCATCTCCCAGCATGAAGGCCAGCACTGTACAGTGGTAAATGTTCTTTCAAATGCTGAGTTGTTCCTATGATCAGCAGGGTAAAAATGTTTTACACTGGGTGTTTGAATTTCATCATGTTCAATGAGCAGCTATTAAAACACTCTGCCTGCGCTGGGTACAGTGGCCTAGCCTGTAATCCCAGCCACTCAGGGATTACAAGTTCAAGGCCAGCCTGAGCAGCTTAGTGAGATCTTGTCTCAAAAATGAAATAAAAAGAGGAGCTGGGGTGTAGCTTAGTGGTAAAACACTTGTGTAGCATGCATGAACCCTGGGTTCAATCTCTAGCACTGCAGAAATAAAAATACATAATAAAGTAAAAAGGATTGAGGTTATAATGCAGTAGAGTGCTTGCCTCGCATGCCCAAGACCCTGGGTTTGATCCTTGGCACGGCCAGAAAACAAAACAAAACAAACAACAACAACAACAACAACAACAATAAAACACAGGCTGGCATAAAAGAAAGCGGAGGCAGGACAAGAGTTCTTTAAGAATAATGTGGAGGGACAGGCAGATGTAGCGTCTCCTGCAACCATGGCTGTTATTGGACAATAGTCTACATTCCATCAAAATGAAAGACATGATTACGGATGAGAACTCCTGCCCTGACTGTGCCAATTAGTAACTGTGCTTTGTAATTAAGTTATCTAACTCTATTAAGCCTGTGGACTCCTCTCCTATGGGGTAATATTCTGACCTACCTCTTAGTATTGTTATGGAGCTCAAATAAGTATATATATATATATGTGTGTGTGTGTGTGTGTTTTTTATTCCCAATTAATATTAGCTGTCATTATTACTTTTTTTATGATTTTAATATTTCACTGAAATATAAACTCCAAAGACAGCTTCACTTTTCTATACCTGGTGTTTAGCCTGGTGCCTGGCACATACAGGATTCTAAAAAATGGCTGAAATAGCACAGTGCTAAGCTCACGCTGGGCCTGTTCTAAGTGCTTTACTTTCATTACCATGGGAAATCCTTACAAAACTCTGTGAGGAAGGAACTAGTATTATCTTCTGTATGTTAGAGGTTAGGAAATTAAGATACTGAGAGGCAAGTTAACTTGCCCAAGGCCCCACAGTGAGAGGGAGGTTTGAGATTGGGGACTATATTATTGCACCTTTGTAATTAATAAGCAGGAAGATATTTAGACATTTCTTATCATCTGAGGAAAAATATATTACTTATTCCTATTGGGCAATATATTCCCAAGAAAAGAAAAAAAGTACTATGGTTGCTTCCACGTGGTGGAAACAAACCAATAACGGGTAATTTGTCTAGTGATGCATTTCAAGTGCTTGGCTAAGTTGGTGAATGCAATAAGGAAGAAATAACTTGAGTTCTTAGAACCAACTAGGCAGGTCATCAGAAGGCAGAAATTGAATATATTCTTTGTTAATCTGTTAGGTAAACTCAAGTTCAAGGTGATTCCTGCTGGGCTTCCTCCAGCACAGTGCCTGCTGCCTGGCAGTCACTTCACTGCCCCAGGCTAAACACACCACCTTCCTCCAAAGGAGTTCCCCAGCTTTTTAGCCATTGGGAGATCTGGGGAGCCCAGCTGGTGGCTAGACTGCTCTTGGGTTTCAGGCTACAATTTGTTAGGAAGCATTACAGGGAGGCAGGTAATTGGTGTTCCTATCCTGGGAGTGGCGGCCAACATACCAAAGGCAACTACTTGTGGGTGTCTTTCCCCTGGCCTCTTGTGGTTATTAAATGTCAGCGTAATAAAGATAGCAAGTGTTTTACTTTCATTTAAAGGATAACTTGGAGTTGTGCTTTGCAGTTGGGCAGGGGGAGAGGTGTTGTGCGGCTACTGTTTCGGACTGCAATAAACATGGGTGAGGCGAGATGGAATTTCCCTGCACTGAGCAGAATGAGTGAACACTTTATCAGTTCAACAGCCATCTGGCTTAACCCACTTTCTTTTTTCTGAATCTCCATCTCTCCCTCTTTTTATCCCCTTTCTTCTGGGCTTAGGATTCAGTTTTTCTCCTCTTTCATCTTCCCTCCCTAGCTCTCTCCCCTCCAATTTCTTGAATATGAATGCTTCATAGGGCTGTTTTGGGGAACAAACTATAGTTCATTTAATAAATGTAGACATTTGGAAACGATTGATTCATGCTGAGCACCACACCTGTAATCCCAGGGACCGGGGAGGCTGAGGGTGGAGGATGGCAAGTTTGAGGCCAGCCTGGGCAACTGACTGGGATCCTCAACAATTTAGCAAGATTGTCTCAAAATGAAAAATGAAAAGGTCTGGGGGTGTAACTCAGTGATAAAGTGCCTCTGGATTCAATCTCCATTACAAAAAAATTAAAAAACAATTTTTGAATTTTAAAAAGAGTGCATGCTATAGAAGTTAGAATTTTTATTGATGTTGAAATTAATGATTTTCTTTCACTCATCATAGGTAATTAGTGCTATATTTGTGACTTTACATAAGTTCTTATTTTTTAAATATTATTTTTCTTAGTATTTATGAGACATTTTAGAAAATACAAAGAAGAAAATTAAAATTATGTTGACTTATTTCCTAATCCTTTTCCCTTTAAGTCTTTCTCCTTCCTCTACAACCAAAACAAAAAATTTTTTTCAGACCCAAAATATCACGCTCCTTATGGATGTGGGCACTGAAGAACAAGGACAGGACTTAGAGAACGCTGATTAGGATTCAATGGGCTTGAAGAAATAGGTCAAGATGTTTGACAAGTTCTGATTATGGCTGGGTTCCCACAGTATCCACTGCTGGGTCCCTGATCTTTCCCAGGGATTTTGGAAGCCATTCTCTGGATATCGCAGAGGGAGAGAGAGAAACACGCTGTGGACTTGGCAGGTGAAAGCAATTCAATTAATCTCTAAGTCTTTACAAATCCAAGAGTTTCCCTGAAGTCATCATTCACTCTGAATTTGCCCACTGCTTTTATAAAGGAGAGGAAAGAACGTCACTTTGGTTAAACATCAGCTCCTATGAAACCAAGCGTTGCAAGGGGGCAGAGTCCATAATTGATTTTCTGACAGGTTATAAAATATTAAAAGATGAGAAAGTTTTAAAACTAATTTTTAGGTATCCGTGTGAAGCCACGTCCAGTTGGTCTGCAGGATCAATGAAACAACATTACATAGAAATGCTGAACTCATACTCTCCCAGTTAATCTATATTTCAAAGATGAGACTGAGCTCTAAATGACCTGCACGCAGCGTGAACTGATCCCCACTTTAAACCTCCCATTTGGAACCTCGATTGAAAAGATTAACTATTTCAAGGAAATGAAAACCAACACACGTCCCTACAATATGGGCAGGCCAGGACGATGGGTGAGAACTGTGACAATCACGGAAGACAGGTGGGCAAGTGGGGAACCACAGCATCTTTACATAAATTTAGATGGGAATTCAATCTAAGCATTTCCAGAAACTCTTTTCTTCCTTCTGGGGCTGGGCTGCCCTGAAACGCCTTGAACCTACCTGGTAGAAGCCCTGTCCTTCTCAGAAGATTTTCCTGAAGCTTATCTCTGAACTTTCAAAATCACAGCCTTTCCGAAGCCTTCAGACTGTCTCTTACCGACCCCTCTGTGACCTTGAGAACCCCCTCACATTTGGTCATAGTATTTAAATGTTCTTTCTTGCTCTTCCCACATCATGAACTGAAGTCTCTTGAAGGCAGGGATTAGGCTTGCATCATTGCTATGCCCAGACCTTAAATCAGAGCTTGTTACCGAGACCATTTGACATCAGTTGAGTTACTTATTTTATTTTCCAGCTCCTTATCTAGAATGCAAGCTCATCAAAGGTAGTGCTTTTTGCCAAATTTGTTCCCATCTCTCCCTCCAGGGTCTGAAAGAATGCTTAGCCCGTAGTGGGTAATCAGCAAACGTTTGAAGGATGGGAAGATAGCTGAGTTGAGGTACAGTGGGGGCTATGTGAATATAATTCCAGAAGCCGTTTGTTTTGAAGAGTTTGAGAGGAATGATGGGAAAGACTCCGCTAAAGAGGTAGAATTGAAACTGAGCCCTAAAAGATGAGAAAAATCTTTGCGACTAGAAATGAGGATCAGATACTATGGCATTTGCAGCCAAATGGCTGGAGATGGAAAAATTATGCTAAGTGAAGTATCTCAAACTCAGAGACTCAAGGGCCAAATGTTTCTCTCATTTGTGGATGCTAGAATACAAGTAGAAACAGTATGATAGATGCCTAACCTAACAATCACCTGAACATGTATGAATTTTTACATGGTGGGGAACCTTGCCTAGGATGCTTGGGGATGCAGGGAGAGGGGTAGGGAGGGTGGAGGGAATAGGAAGGACATCAAGGAGACCAGAGGGAGGTAGTATGGGGGAATCTAATCAGAGGGGAACCTCTGACTTCCATGAGAAGTTCAATTAACTTTGGGTTTAAGTAGGGAGAAACATGGAACCATGGGGAACCCAAGGGGGGAAACCATGGAATGGCACCAGCCTTGGCTTGTTTTGTCATTATACTTTTGTTTTTGATTGTTTGATGATTAATCCCTCCTAATTGTAAGACCATGTTTAACGAATTAAAAAAAAAAGAAAGCAAAAAATAAAAAAATTTTAAAAAAAGAAATGAAGATCAGAGGCTGAAGAAAAAACGTAATCAGAGAAAGAGGACACAACCCTGTTTGGGAGCATAGCTGAACAGGGAAGGGCTGGACCGTTGGGTGGTATAGCAACTGGCCTGTGGCCAGATTGGGAAGAGTCTGGGATATTGTAATGGGCTTTAGGATTCTCCTGTAAGAATTTCGAGGGCATTTAGTGAGCTGAGTCATAGCATTAGATCTCTTCAGAGAATGTGGGTCTGGGATGCATAGACCGTGGCAGAAGGTAGAGTAGTAGCAGAGCCTGTGGAAGAGGGTTGTGCAGTGACCCAGGAGGTAGGAGACAGGTGCAACAGAACTTAGACTCTCATCACCCTGCCCCGGGCTATGTGTGTTAGTCAGCTTTCCAACACTGTGACAAAATACCTGAGATAATTAACTTATGAGGAGCAAAGGTTTATTTTAGCTCACAGTTTTGGAAGTTTCAGGCCATGGCTGGTTGGCTGGTTGATTTGGGGCCTGGGGCAAGGAGGTCCATCATGGCAGATGTGCCTAGTGGCAGAAATTGCTCACTTCGTGGCAACCAGGAAGCAAAATGAGAAGAGGAGGAGGAGCCAGGGTTCCAATATCTCTTTCATGTCCCCAGTGACCTAATTTCCTTCTGCCAGTTCCCACCTTCTAAAGATTCCACCACCTCCCAACATAGTGCCATAGTCTATATATAGGGACCAAGTCTTCACATGGGAGACATTCAATATCCAAACTAGAGAAGCTCCACAAAGAGTGGCTGAATGCATGTGCTACTCAGTGCAGGGGTTTCTCTGAGTTGTTCTTAAATATGTGTGTTTGCAAACTTCATTCAGTTCATGTTAGGTCACCCGTTCCCAACAGGGTAACTTTGTCCCCTAGGGCAAAGGCTGGAGACAATTTTAGTTGGTATAACTGGAGAGATACTCTGTCATCTAATGAGTAGGGTGCTGTGAAACATCTTACAATACCCAGGACAGTCTCTCACGACAGAGAAATATCCAATCTAAAATGTTAACAGTGCAACGGGTCATGCACTGCACAGAATGACTGACAGGCAGGAGGAGGAGGCCCCGGAAATGTGTTTCTGCCTAGATGCAAGCAAGACTTTAGTCTAAGAAAGCCTACTCTGAGTTGTTTAGACTCTGGAGCAGACTTTAGGATTGGAGTGACAGACACCCTAATGTACTGGCCTGGGTAAATTTGACCTTGTTGCAGTCAGATGAGTTCAACAGAAGGCACCATTAAATTAAAGAACAAACACAGGAAAAGTGACATTTCACTTGTCACAGGATGGTGTTCCAGGAAGGCCAGCTCTGTCTGTCTTTCCTTCTGGTAACTTGTCCCAATATTTCTTCTTGATTCCAATCCTGGTATTTCCTCACGTCCTCACTCAAGCATCCCCTTCTTAGGGAAGTCACTTCTGGCTGTCCTATCTGAAATCGAGCCCCACCCCTACACACTCCCTACCCTCCTTACTAACTTCCTTATCGTATGTTCACCATACACTCACTCATGCTCACCTATGTACTGTGGGTGTCTCCCTCCTAGCATATAAACTCTATCAAGATGAGGACTTTTGTCTGTTTGGCTTATTGCTACGTCATCAGCACCCAGAACAGACCCTGCATAAAGTAGATGCTCAATAAATATTTGTCAAGTGAATGGGTGACTGAATAAACGAAACAAGTCCCAGTTTCCAGTAGCCAGAGAGTTGCTATGATATGCTATGTGGAAGTTTTCATTTTTTGATGATTGACAGACAACAAGTGTTTTGTAAGCAAGCAAAACGAAAGAGATCCATGAACTGCTGAGGTCAATTTTTCTCCAAGTAGAAGGCAAGTCACAGTGGGCTGTATGGCTCCAGATTCTCATGTATGTGAAGGAAAGATGTTCCTGGCTGGCTTTGCTCACTCTCTCAGCTCTCTTGCCCAGATCCCTTCAGCAGGGAAGGTGGCCTGTCAGTCAGGGATTTTTGTTCTATGAGCCCATAAGGCCCTATCAGAGCTGCTAGTCTCATAATCAAATTTTAATGACTGTCTGCTTCCCTTCCTAGATGTTTATAGTCCTCTACACTCTGATTAGGTTTTTGGTCCCATAAGATAGTTAAAAGCCCACAATTTGCGCTGGGTGTTTTATTTTTTCTAAGTTAAGTGAGTGGGTAAATGTTCCTTTGATCTTTCCATGGTGGATGAGGGCTGTTTGTGTTTTTAAGGCCTCACCAATTATGTTAGCTGGATGTGGGGCTGGATCTGAGGTTGGCCTTCTGGGTGGCTCTAAAGTTCCTCTGAGGTTTTTATTCTCTGTCCTTCTGTCTCCCCTTCACCCCAGGTGCTGAAGGGACAGGGCAACAGTTAGTAGCAAGGAGCTCTGGGAAGAAAAAGGTCCTGATGTTACAGGCCAACCCAGGGTCAGACTTCTGAGCGGGTGTGCCAGGTGTTTCTCCCTGGGGGCTTCCTTGGCTGCTGATGGGGGGAAATGGGGAAGCACCTTGCTTAAATTGCCATTCAAAAGGGCTTTGGTGAGCAGCTCCATAGGAAGGCTGAGGAGGAGGAGGCTGTCTGGACCATCTGCTGGGCTGTGTTTGCAGCAAACCCAGTAACCAGCAGATCTCTTCTCAGTGCACTTATCCCAGTAATTATGTGTGCATGAAGAATGAGGAACAGAGGTGGGGGTGCTCAGAAGGGAACGAACCACAGAAATCACACAATGCCTCGGGGGCTCCACAGTTGTGTCCAGATTGAAATATGAAGGCCACCACGCTGCCTGGTTGACTTTCTTGTGGAGCTTCATGCATATATATTATTCTGCCTCTGCCACAACTAAGTCGCATACAATAGCAGTTCATTATTTTAATTAAGCTTATTGCAAGAGTAATCATCATTGCCGTCAGTATCAATCATCAGTAATTTTTCTGATTATGTCTGTAAGTGATGACAGCCTATGTTGACAATAATGATGATGCCTGTGGCTTGAATTGACACTTCATTGGATGTTGTGAGGTTGCGCCCCACCGAACACTTCCCGGCTTGCTATGCAAAGAACTATTTGTCTATGACAAAAGCGGAGTCTATCAGATATTTGTTTTTGCTTCCCATATGGATAAGTTCATAATATTTACAAAATTCATCCTTTAGTGGATGACAGCCAAGGAGTCCAAAACACATTCAGAGAGAAGTGATAGGCTCTTAGCTCAGGGCTGCAGCATTGCAGCCTGTCCCCAACCTGTCCTAAACGTGTGTTGGCTGAGTTATGGCCCTTTCCTCCAAATGGACGTGGGAAATGAAGTTGTTTCGATTGCAAAATGGCTCTTGGCTGTTTCATATTTCTAAGTGGAAGTGGGAGGAAAGGGATGCGAAGGACAAGAGCTCCACTTCCTTTATCACTGGCCTTTTCTGCCAGCTGACATGATTGAAAGTCTTCAGCATTTAAATAAGACTTCCTCTGCACAACAATACCCGGGCACTTATTATTCTTGTTACTGCATTTCCCTGGCTTAAAGCACTCCCTGGTCTCAACCATTTGTGCTACAAATAATTTTAATTGAGCCGAGAAACCCTTGACATTTTAGAAATTACCTTCTATTTATAAGACTTGAAGAAGGAACCTTCCTAGCAGTCCTGACCTCTGTGTGATTTGGCCTTTCAAGCCTGCCCCACCCCACCCTATGAGTTTGCTTTTTCTTTCCTTCTTTCTTTTTCTTTTTTTTTTTTCTGTTGTTGTTGAACCAAATTACTTTCTTTCTTCTAATTTAATTTTGTGGTAGCAAATAAAAAGCCAATTTGATATGTCCATAAAGTCCCACACCAGCTATGAAATGCCCCAACTCCTTTGCCTCATACCATCAGGAACCTGCTCCTCTGAAGTGTCCCCTGTGGGGGCAAATGAAATGGTGGAATGAGCTCCGGATGGATGGCTCAACAGCAGCCTTTGGGAGGAAAGCCTAAAATCAGAGTCTCTATCGCATCTACTCTTTGGGGATTTTTTGCATAGTAAAACTTCTAATTATTGTTAGTGTTCTAAGTATCACAAAGATAACTGGAGTAGGCTATAGACTTATGAGGTTAACTTCACTTTGATATGAATAATAAAATATATTTGTATAGTGCTTTCACACTCTTTGTCTTTTTTATTTTTTAAAGAGAGGGACAATGAGAGAGAGAAAAAGAGAGAAACAATTTTTATTTAGTTTTTCATGTGCCTTTTGTTGCTCCAAGACTTCATTGGGTACGTGGTGTCTTTGACCTTCAAAAAGACTAATTTGTGGGGCTGGAGCGGTGGCTCAGCAGTTATGGAACTTGCCTGGCATGCATGAGTACACAAGTTCAAACCCCAGCATCACGTACACAACAAAGTGTCAAAAAAACTAATTTGTGTATTCAGTGAATATTTATAGACCACTACTATGTGCCAGACACTATCCTAGGTGCTTTAAAAGCATCAGTTTAAAAAAAAAAAAGCTCTGGGGCTGGAATGATGGTGGCTCAGCGGTTAGAGCGCTTGCCTGGCATGTGTGAGTGTTCGAGTTCAAACCCCAGCACCATACACACAATGAAGTCTCAGAGCAATGAAAGCCCCATAAAAAATTAAATAAAAGTGATCCCCCCCCTCTCTCTCACCGTCCCTCTCTCTCTTTAGGGGAAAAAAAAAA
>PVKS010051598.1:0-11086 GCA_004027875.1 Aplodontia rufa | reverse complement strand
CTTAGCCTTTAACAACAAGAAAGACAACAGAAACTACTCAAATACTTGGATATTGAATAATACCCTCTTAAGTGAAGAATAGATAAAATAATTATTGAGAACAGAATCAAGAAATTCTTGGAAATGAATGTGAATGATGAAACAGTGTATCAAAATCTATGGAATAGTTTTCTTAAGAGGTAAATTTATAGCACTGAGTTCCTTCATCAAAAATCAGGAAAGAGCCCAAATTAATAGTCCTATGCTCCAACTCAAATCCCTGCAAAAAATGGAACAAACAAACCCCTAACCTAATAGGAGACAAGAAATAACAAAAATCAGAGCTGAAATCAGACTTCCATGAGAAGTCCAATTAACATGGGAAACATGGGGGAAACATGGAATAATGGGTTACCCAAGGGGGGGACCATGGAATGGCATCATCCTTGGCTTGCTCTGTCATTATACGTTTGTTCTTGTCTGTATGACAATGAATTCCTCCTAAATGTAAGACTATCTTAAATAAAAAATGAAAAAAAATTTGACAAGATTAGGCATTTAAGATATACCACAATGAATTTCATTCATAAACATCTGCAGAGGTGCTAAATTTTTAAAAAATTAAGTAGCTCATCTAATATGCTAATAATAAATTCTGATATCATAAGGAAGATAATAGAATCTAATTATTATAGTTGGCATGTACCTGAATAGTTACTAAAGGTTTGAATCAATTCTTTATGTGTTTTCCATTTTTATATTTTATGATCCTTTTGTTCACTTTAATTTTGCATTTTAGTACTGGGTTCTTTTTCTTCTTTATTTATAGTAACTCTTAGATTAAGGTTGTTTTGAAAATATTTTCTTCTAGTTTCTAGGAATGATTTTATCCATTTATAAATTTCAACACATAATTTTTATCATTGTCCATGTGGTCAAAACTATTAAAACCCCCTTCATAAATTCAGGAGTGAGTTCACACACTGTTAAAAGCATTCTTCTGGGACTGGAGTAATGGCTTGGCAGTTACAGTGCTTGCCTGGCATGCGCGAGGACACAGGTTCAAATCCCAGCACCCATGTATACAACTATGTGTCAGCAACGAAAGCCATGTGAAAAACTAAGTCGAAATTGATTCTGTCTCTCTCACTGTCCTTCTCTCTTAAAAAAAAATTCTTTATTTTGTTGCAATTGATTTGTAGGGATTTCTTAAACAGTTAAATGCTTCTTAAAACTTATAATTAGAATAATGTATGAAGAATTCATAAACCTTACAGTACTTACAAAAAAAAAAAACTAAGAATGAATTCCAGACCAAAATGTAAAATGAAAACCCATAAAATTTGTAGAATGAGATAACTTCTAAGAGATGCACCAACGGATCATGGATTTGATAATATTTCAGTTACGGCACTGAAGTAATGATATACAATATCGGTGCATCAAACAACACAGAAAGAGAATTAAAAGACAAGCTGCAGAGTAGGGGAAATTATTTGTAAAAGAAATCTGATGAAGGATTGATGCCAAAATATAAAGATAACTCTTTTTATTTTACATTTTTATTAGTTCAGCATGTTCTTACATATTGAAGGGATTCATGGTTACATATTCACTTACACATACATACATAATGTAACTTGAGCCTAATGCTTATCCAGCATCTTCCTCCCATTGCCCTCTCCCTACTCTCTTTTCTCCAATGAAATTCCCCCATCACATATATAAATGGTCATATACATGTATATGGGGTTTTGAATTTTCCTGATTTAAATGTTTGCATGAGTATTATTTAGCTTCTCAGGGGAGTCAAGTGTACCATACAGAATAACCACCCTTTACTATCCCTTTCCACCCACTCCCTCTTCTTTCCCCACCCTCTTCCCACCCCTTCCTAGCTTTAGCTCCCCAAGATTGTATGATACTTCAAATTTGGTATGTGTAGTAAATAAACCTTTCACCCTATCCTCAGTTTTACTCTAGCTTATGCCAATGAAACAATACATTTGACCTTTTAGTCTCTGGGTTTTGCTTATTTCATTCAGCATGATTTTTCCCATTTTCATGATTTTACCAGAAAAAGCTGTAATATAGTGTTCTAAAAGCTGAATAGAACTCCTTTGTATATATTTACCACATTTTTTGGGTCTATTGGTCCAATGAGGGGCACCTGGTTTGATTCCATAAGTTAGGTATTGTAAATTGAGCTGCTGTGAACAATGATGTACCTGTGTCTTTGTAATATGCTGATTCTAGCTCTTCTGGGAAAATGCACAGGAGTGGGATATGTGGATTCTACAGTGTTTCCATCCCTAATTTTTTGAGGAGTCTCCACACTGCTTTCCACAGATCAGCTGTACCAGTGTGAAGTCCTACCAACAGCATACTAGTGTTTTTTTGTCCCCACATCCCTCCAACATCTGTTATTGTTTATATTCTTCATTTTTGCTATTCTGACTAGAGTGAAGTGGAATCTCAATGTAGTTTTGATTTGCATTTCTCTGGTTGCTAGTGATGAAGTACACTTTCTGGTATATCTTTTGGCTTTTTGAACTTCCTTTATTGAGAAGTTTCTGTTTAGTTCCATAGCCCATTTATTGATTGGAGTGTTTGTGTGTTTGTGGTTTTGGTATTAAGTTTTTTGAGTTCTTTATTTATTCTGGATATTAGACATCTGTGGAGGTATATGAAGTCATGATTTTCTCTCATTCTATAAGTTCTCTCTTGATGCTCTTGACTAATTCCTTAGCTGTGCGGAAGCTTCTTAGTTTAATGGCACCCCACTCATTGACTTTTGGCTTTATGTCTTTCACTATGGGAGACTTATTAAATAAGTTGGTGCCTACACCAATATGGTAGAGTGTCAATCAATTTTTTCTTCTAACAGTTGTAATGTTGCTGGTTTAATTATTAAATCTTTGATCCATTTTGATTTGATTTTTGAGCAGGATGAGATATAAGGTTCTAATTTCAATCTTCTGCATATGGCTGTCCAGTTTGCACAATACCATTTATTAAACAGGCTTGCCTTTCCTCCAAGTTATATTTTGACCCCTTTGTTGAATATCATATGGTTAAAGATTTATGGGTTTGTCTATTGTCTTCGATTCCATTCTATCCCATTGGTATTCATGCTTGTTTTGATACCAGTACCATGTTGTTTTTGTTACTATAGCTCTATAATATAATTTCAGGTCAGATATAACAATACCTCCTGCTTGTTCTTCATTTTTCTTCTTATCTTCTCCTCTTCCTCCCCCTTCTCCCTTCTCCACTTCTCCCTTCTTCTTTTTCCTTTTGGCTTCTTTTCCTTTGGCTATTCTTTGGCTATTCTGGGTTTCTTATTGTAGCAAATGAATTTAAAAATTGATTTTTCTGTATCTGTGAAGAGTGACATTGTTATCTTGAGGGGAAATTGATTGAACCTGTATTGTGCTTTTGGCAGAATATCCATTTTAATTGTATAGATTCTGCCTAACCAAGAACACAGAAAAAAGACAAGGTTGTCACTTTCACCAGTTTTACTCAATATGGTCCCTGAAACCCTAGGCAGTGCAATCAGACAAGAGAAGTAAATTAAAGGAATATGAACAGGAAAAGAGGAGGTTAAACTATGTTTATTTGCTAACAATATGGTATTATATCTAAAAGACCCAAAAACTCCATGAGAAGATTTCTAGAGCTCATAAATGGATTCAGAAAAGTGGTAGGATACAATATCAAAACCCAGAAATTGATAGCTTTCCTGTAGCCCAACAGTAATTCAGTCAAATAATAAATCAGGAAATCAGTTCTGTTCGTAATAACCTCAAAAAGAATAAAATACTTGGGAATTAATATAACAAAGGAAGTAAAAAAATCTCTACAATGAAAACTATAGAACACTGAAGGAAGAAATTGAAGAAGACCTGAGAAGATGGAAAGTCATTCCATGTTCTGGGTTATGCAAAATCATTATAATTAAAAAGAACTGTTAAAAACAACAGCAGAAAAGTAAGCTGGGGCTGGAAAAGTGGCTTGGTGGTAGAGCACTTGGCCGGGGTGCACAAGGACCTAGGTTTGAATCTTAGCACCACATACACAATTAAGTGTTGGGATAAAAAAAATAAAAGCAGATGAAAAAATAAAATAAGATTGAGTCTTTCTCTCAAAAAAAAAGAAAGAAAATAGCTTGATTTTGAAAATGAGCTATCTCACCAAAGAATATACACAGGGATATAAGTCTTCAAAAATGTTCCATATATCTTATATCATAATATCATGATAATACAAATTATAAACAATGAGACACCAGTATACACATCAGAATGGTCCAGATCCAGAACCCTAGCTTTATAAAACTCGGACAAGGATATAGAACAAGAAGTCTCATTCATTGATAAAGGAAATGCAAAGTAGTAGAGCCACTTAATAAAACAGTTTGGTAGTTTCTTTCAAAACCAAACATACACATGCCATATGATCCAATAATTGTGATCCTTGGTATTTAACCGAAGAAGTTGAAAAGTTAGGTCCACCGAAAAACTTACACCTTTTCCTGTGCAAAAAGCTCACTGTACATTTAAAGAAACATGTAGACTGAAAGTGAGAGACTAGAAAATCATGGCATGCAAATTGTAAAGGAGAACAGTGGTGGTCATATCTATATTAGGAAATAATAGAGGATTTTTCAGGGTGGTAAAAGAAACTATGATACTGTAGTGGTTAATCAATGCCATTGCATATTACAAAACTCACTGAATATAAAGCATCAAGTCAACCATAGGGCAGGGAATTCAGCTCAGTGAGAGAGCACTTGTGCAGTGTGCAAGGCCTGGGTTTGATCCACCATACTACAGAGAGAGTGAACCCTGATGCAAATGTAGGGGCAGAAGGTAGGTGGATATGCTCTTTTCCATTCTCTCCATTTTTCTCTGTATCTAAAATTGCTTTAAAATTTAAACCCATTAAAAATTAATTAAATGCAAAGAAAGACAGTAAGACAAAAATGGGTTCAGGGTTATATGACAGATGTATATGAGAATGCAAAAAAACCTGTCCTTCCTTAATAATAAATGCTTCAAATAAAAATGGAATCAGTTCCCCAACCCACACACATAGTGGCTGAAAAATTTAAAAACAAAAAATTCAGCAATATGCTTTCTATATGACTCAATTTAAATGTAAATATATATGTAGACTGAGAGTCAAAGGCTGGAAAACAATATTTCATTCAAATTAAAACCAAAGGAGAGCAAGGGTGATGATACCTTCATGAGACAAAATAGACTTTAAGTAAAAAATTGCTGTAGGAGACAAAGGAAAACACTATATAATGAGAAAAGTGTCCATTCACCAAGATTACGTACCAATTATAAATATCTATGCTCTCAACAACAGGGGACCTAAATCCATGAAGAAAACATTTACAGAATTGAGGAAGAAATAGATAGAAACACAATAATTATAAGTAATTTAAATATCCTATTTCAATAACGGACAAAAATTAAAACAGATGATTGGAAAAGAAGCAGAGAATTTGAATGCTACAAATCTAGACATATAAGGCAGATTCCACCCAACAGCAACAGACAGCACATTCTTTTCTAGTCTGCAAAAAGCTTTCGCAGAATAAATCACATATTAGGTCAAAAAGAAGTCTTAAATTTTTTAATATGAATGAAATTATACCAACCTCCATGAAATCAAACTAGAAGTAAATAGCAAAATTGAACAGTCTTGTACCTAATAAGGAATTTGATTCAGTGAACCAAATCTCTAAGAAATAAATAACTTCACTGTGAATTCTACCAAAATTTAGGCATGGATTAGTATCTACTCTTTGAAATTTCCAAACACTGAAGCAGAAAGAGTATTTCTAATTCATTTATGAATCCAGCATTACCCTGACAGTACAATCACAAAATGCTGCTGCAAGAAAATTGTAGGCCAGTGGATTCAAATATTGTTAACAAATACTAGCACTCCCAAATTCAATGGGACCTATATGCTATAAGGAGGCTCTTATAGCATATCCAGTTGAGATCTACCCATGGGATGCAAGAATGAATCCAAAAATATAAAAGTAAATCAATGGGATACATCTCCACTAACACAACAAAGTATAAAAATGACCTGACCACAATATTCAGAAATAGAATTGACAAGATTCAACTTCCCTTCATGATAAACAAAACACTCAACAAACTAGGAATAGAAGAGATTTACTTCAACATTGTAAAAGCAGAGAAATAAAAACACAAAACTAATATATTCAACAGCAAAAATAGAAAATTTTCCCTCTACAATCAAGAATAACCACTAAAGGGCCTGGAGTGGTGGTTCAGAGGTTACAGTCCTGGCATGCGCAAAGACATGGGTTGGGATCCCACCACCACATACACCACCAAGTTTTGGAGCAATGAAAGCCACATGAAAAACTAAATAAAAGTGATTATTTCTCTCACTATCCCTCTCTCTCTTAAAAACAAACAAACAAACAAAAAAAAAAAACAGGAATAACCACTGAAAATAGTCTAAGAAATATTTTCAGCCAAATAGTCATAGAGATATTAAAAATGTGTTTCATTCCAAGTTTGTAGACCAGAATTTGACTTTCCTAAAATTGTAAAAACAAAACTACCTACTTAAATCATTTCATTTAATTAAGCAATTAACATATACTTGCTACCATATACAAAACACTATTAGCAGAGGGGCCATGAGAGTGGGGAGTGGACAAAGGGAGGAGATCCTGGACTAGGATCAGTCTTAACTTACTTGTCAATAACCATGTGTGCATGATTATGTAACAATGATTGCCTCCAATATGTAAGACTGTGTTGAACAAATGAAAAAATAAAAAATAAAAATAAAAGCCTGAAATACAGTTAACTTGACAAAGCAATTAGTGAAAAGTTAAAGGACTTAAAAAAAATTGAATGATATTCACTCCAAATCAGTTTTTAATGTTTTCCCTTCTGGAGTTAAAAGAACATCTATCTTAGTGTCACACAATGCAAACAGCAGACATTCAGTATTTTTTTGTTCATATGGTGTAAAATCTGGACTTAATTTTAGAATGTAATTTTGGAATTCTAAAAGACTTTCAAGCTAGGGGACACAAAGGTTTTTTTTTTTTTTTTTATGCCAGTAGTTTTATTTTTCTATATATTTCTCTTTATTGAAGAATAATTTTAAAATGCAACATATAGCTTTATTTAATCTAAAAGGGGAATCTAAGAACAAATAGGGTATATCAGGTGTCCCTGAGATGACACATGCATCCCCCCTGCTTTTTTTTTTGGAGGAGTAAAAGGGGTAGAATTCATTTAGGAAGAAGAGCAGAGACTCTGCAAGGTGGAGGGGCACCTGGAAGCAGGACACCCACATCCCCTTTTCTTGAAGACACCCACATTATGTAGGCTGTTGACTGAGTGGTCAAGGTAGTTTGCCAAATGATAGTCCATGTTCCACATGCATTAGAAACTAACAAGGGTGCCTTCATGATTGATGAATTACTCAAGTAATGTACACCACCTTTCTTCTCTCTACAACTGTTTTAAATATTTGAGAAATAAATGAATAAATAAGATATCAGAGTACTTCTGAACTGTTTGAGCACATAAAATTGTTCCATGTAAAATGCTTGAATAATTATCACATTTTTTAGATACTCGTCACTTTTTGGATAGCAACCCAAATTTGATTTATATTTTACTTTCCATGGCAAATATCATCTTCAGATAAGTTCCAACAATGTTTTTTAAAATAATATTTGCCAAACAAGAATGAGTAGATTAATATTAATCTAGTGTGTATAAAGCAGCAAAAGCCCTCATGTTCTATATCATGTTGCCCTTTCTAAAATAGAAGTTAGGTAAGTGATATTTTAACAGAAAGGCTTGCCAAGCTTTCTGGGTGAAGAATGACTTAATGTTAAAATAAACATCAGAAAATGGCACCTCTTTCACAAAGAGAGCCAAAATTTAAATAATGAAAATAATTAAGAAATAAAATATATGCCATTTGAAAATTGTATGTAGCATGATGACAGTGTTTATGTAAACATGTAATTTTTCTTTGAAAAAGATTAATCTCATGACTGTCTCTCCCTAAGAACTTGTGTAAGATTTGCGAATCTCAGGGCACCAAAAGAGGAATGCAGGTCTTTGGCATGGCTGCCTTCTACTGACCTCGGATCTGTGTGTTTCAACAAGGTTCTTTTATGGAGTTTTATAATCTCAAACTTCTGAGTCTTCTAAAATATTGTATTCTGTAAAAGCACCCAGGCAAAGCTATGTTTTAAAAGTTTGAAATTCAGCATATTTAATTAAGTCAATTATTTCTGTGATTCTTATTTGCATGAAGAAATGCAAAACATTTAAGAAATAAGGAGTGAAAATCAAAGAAAAAGAGAATGCCCCCAGCAGTGTCTTATTTTCTCTCTTTATAGGCAATATAAACATCTACTACATTTCATGGGATCTAAAGATGTGTTCTTTGTCATTAACTCACAGCTTAGGAAAACTTGAATAATCATTTCTTTAGGTTTGGAATGTATACCAATGCGACTGATAAAAATCAAGGAGGAGCAAGCTTCAAAGAGAGCAACTTATCATGTAGCTGCTATCCTGACAGAACACAGAAGACTGTGCCTGTGCAACTCACACGGAAATAGTCCTGAGAAATGGTTGAGATAAAAGCACTGCAGCCTTGGAGCAGGACTTTGTTTTATTAAAAATAGATTATTATCTTAAAGCACTGCCATAGTTCTCTAAAGGGAGAGTAACTTGCTTTTGAAAAATGAGGATTATTTCCAAATAACAGCCAGTCCAAGAGATGATTGATTAGACAGAGACAGAGATAGATACAGGGATGGAGACAGGGCTAGGATTTTGCTTTGTAAAACTATGAAGTCTACAAAAATTGTTTTTGTCATAATAATGTTGATCAGGAAACATTCAAGAGATGCCAGAAAACTCATGCAAGGGACTACATTTCCTGTTGTTATATGAAACAATTACAAATATAGATACGTAGAATAGGATTACTGGAAGCAGCTGACTCTGACAAGTGTAGAGGAAGATCTATAATTTAAAGGCCAAACTTAGTACCACACAGTTCAAGTTTTAGGTACCAGGAAATGACAGTTCTGATGTGGGTTATAAATGGGGTGTAGAAACAAAGTTGAGTTAGGATCAAAAAGAAATAGGAAACAACCCAGATGTCCCTCACTGGATGAATGGATCCAAAGGCTGTGGTATATATATACCATGGAATTTTACACAAGCAATTAGAAACAATGATATTGCAGGCTTTGAAGGTAAATGGATGGATATGGAAGAAATTATGCTGAGTGAAATCAGCATAACCCAGAAAACCAAGGGTCGAATGTCTTCACTCATCTGTGGAGGCTGGAACTAGACCCTGGCCATTGAGAGAGGTGGTCTATTATCAGGTGTTAAATCCAGATATTATGTTAGGTTACACAACCTAATACTTTATTTAGAGATGTTGTGGGAAGGGGAAGGGAGGGATAAGGGTGGGTAATGGGGGGCACTCTTGGGGGCAAATCCAATTTTTAGAATCTATATACATTATATATAATTTTGTTAAAATTTGTATGATTGTTCAACAAATAAATTTCTCAATAAAAAAAATTTGATGGGGGGAAAAAAAAGAAATAGAATCACAAAAATGACAAAGCATATACAGGCTCAAAAGGTGACAGTCCTGGAAGGAATCTGCCCATGTGCAGCAAGAACACTTTGAAGAAGACTCTGTGAGGCTAGACTCCCACTTGGATGAAGTGTGTATGTTTGTTGCCTTTACCTCTTTAGAGACACTTCCATTCCCTTTGGCAATCCAGGGACAGGTCTGTGATCCAGCAATAGCTGAACAATAAATTTCATCCCCAGTCAGAGTGAATTGTTAAGGGTATGCATGTGATTCAAACCCAGCCAGGGAGTCATACAAGATTTTTCCTGGAACAACTAGGAAAAGTTTTTTCACAGGGACTGCTAGCTGTGAAGATAGGGTAGCTACATTTGCCATGACATAAAGAAACTTGCTGGAGAAAGTAATCTAACACAGATCAAAAAAATGGAAAATATAATCCTAGTCAAATTATTTCAACTCTCAAATCCAGCACTCCTGAAAGATAAATTGCCTGAATTTTCCCATCATATAAATCAATAGATAAATTCTTAGGGGGTACCAGGGACTGAACCCAGGAACACTTAACCACTGAGCCACATCCCCAGCTACCTGCCCACATCCACTGCCTTTTTTTAGTTTTGACTTAGGGCCTTGCTAAGTTGTTGAGGCTGGGTTTGAACTTTCAATAGTCCTAAATCAGTCTCCAGAGTCACTGGAATTATAGCAGTGGGCCACCATGCCCTGCTGATAATTTTTTATTGTTAATTTTTTCTCTTAATAGAGTTTTATTTCTCACTTAAAATGCAAAGATATAATGCAATACATTAAAATCAGAATCATGAAGCCTACTTGGAATATCTTTGGTAGGTTATGATCTTTCAGATTTTTAGAAAGTTTCTCTTAACCAGAGTTGGTTTCACAAATTCGACAAACTGACTGAATCTATCAAATATGATCCCTGCCCTGACCCACTGAATACTCTTTACCATATGTACTTCAATTACTACCAGGTCACCTAATTTGTCCCCAACCAGTTGTGTTCATTCCAGATGCTGTTTGTGTCATTGTAGCTGTATTCAATCACAAATTTTAATCTGGTACTGTAACAAAAACGTTTTATATGGAAGAAAGCTAATGTTGTTACTAAGTTTAAGATGAATCCTTTAGAAAAATATAAAACTTAAATTGCAAAATAACTACATATATATAAGACACTAGGAGAGACAGAACAAATTTTAGTCTTCTCAAAGTTGTAATTTTTGTCTTTTGATTAATTGATACCAGAATTCATAATGTATAAAACAACACAGGTCTCCAATCAGATCTACACTCAAAGGGGTCTTCTATCCTCCATCAAAACATGGACTAGAACTTACTTTGTCCATACTTATATATGCATGAATATATGTTGGGAACATGAGGTTCAGCTGGCTTGTAGAAGAATTGGTGGTAAACAACTCTAAGGGGT
>PVKS010051597.1:0-11079 GCA_004027875.1 Aplodontia rufa | reverse complement strand
AAAAAAAAAAAAAAAAGGTGTGGCAAAGGAAAGCTGCTCAGGATGTGACAGAGAGCACTCCACTCAAGGAGGACAAATTATATACCCCAAAGTCACACCTCCAGTGACCCACCTCCTCCAGCCACATTCTACCTGCCTATATTCACCACCTAGTTAATCCCTGTTAGGGGATTAATGCACTGATTAGGTTAAGGCTCTCATAACCCAATCATTTCACCTCTAAACTTCCTTGCATTGTCTCACACATGAACTTTGGGGGGACACCTAATATCTAAACCATAACGTTGAGAAATCTTTCAGAGATAGTACTATATAAGACTGCCAGGCACAATGATACTCCCCTATAATTCAAGCTATTAGAAAGGTTGAGGCAGGAGGATCACATGTTCGAGGCTCACCTGGGCAACTTAGTGAGAGACCCTGTCTCAAAATAAAATAAAAGGCCTGGGATGTAGCTCAGCTCAGTAGTAGAACACTCGAGTTCAACACCAGTACAGGAGGAGGAGGATAAAAAAAGACTGAATTGTTAAACAATGATTGTACCTTTTTAAATCCCCATTTTTAAATAGGTAGGAATATTGTGGCTAATCTTCTTTCTTTGCCTATGTGAATGCTTGAAACTTAAAAATTACTGTTGACTTACCCGGGGAGTATGTTCTCTTCCAAAAGACAGAATAATAGGGTTTCTCCTGCCCCAGTTTTCTCATGTTCATGAGGCCCTTCTACATCTGGATTACAGAAATACTTACATGTTCTTGTATTTTTCTCATATTTGTATTTCATTCTTAATCCATCCAATATAGTTTATATACAAGTTGGAGGTCTAATTTTCTTTTTTTTTCCAAAAGAATTGCTAATTGTCATGACATGTTAAATAATTCTTTTTATCCCTCTTTTTGTCTGTGTTACTGACAAATATTTTATGTTTTTGACACTTTTTAAAATTATGAAAGGGTGTGCCTTCTGGGAGGAGTAGAACGGCAGCGAAGAGGTAATTTGCTAGGGAGAAGCCCCTTAGAGCAGTAAGTCCTTTTGAGCCATGTGGAAACAAGTCCTTCATTTCTCCAGAATGATCCTCAGTATACATGGTACACTTGCCGTAACACACTTGAGTTCCACACTTTCTCATGGTATCACTCAGACTGAGTGATAGCTGAGGGAACAGGCAAGCAGCCCAAGAGTCTGAGGCTCCCAAGGAAATACTAACAGAGAAATTCCACAAGAAGAGTGGTGCCAAGACGTAATGGTGGCCTGAAGGGGCACTAAATATAATGGTGGACCAAATATTACAGCAGCAGTGCAAGTCAGGGAGGGAAATGGGGAAAGAACAAGGGTCTTAGTGATTCTGGCACTTAGTGTCAGAATTAAAATCTAAATCAGAGTTTGTCTCCTAGGATGGGAATATACCACTGCTTCTTTCAGTGCAAAATGGCCACAGTGAGGTCTGCCGCTTTCTCCTGGATCATGGAGCAGATGTCAATTCCAGGGACAAAAATGGAAGGTACTGCATAATTAGGCAAAAATGACTTCAGTGATACCCACATTCTTTGTCTTTTTGAATATCATAGCTGTATTTTAGATGATTTGTTACAAAGTGCTTTAACCACTTTCTTTTTAAATTTTCTACCTTTTGGATAATCAAAAATCTGTTTCTACTTAAAAATAATGTTTCCCAAACCCTTTGAACATCATTGCTGACTGAATCTGTGATGAGACCATTAAATATTCAAGTGATTAAGCCATTTCCTGTGATTTTTAATGCAAAATAAATATACTGGTTACTTTTTGAAAAGACTTCACAATGTACAGGTTCTTTAAAATATTTGAGGTAAAAGGGTAAGATTTATGGTAACCATTAAATACAATCATTTTATATCAAATAGTATAGACTATTGTGTCTATATTGTTTGACTAAATAAATGTGGTTTAATGTTCAGACTTAATGTGCACTCCGTTTTGAATTCCCTAGAAGATTAAATGTAGTAAAGGTTCTTTCTCCTGTTTTTAGGACAAATGATTTCCCAGGAAGGTTTTTTTACATTTGGTTAGTACTAATTTTGTGTCTCCTTCTTCTTTAGAACTGCTCTCATGCTGGCTTGCGAAATTGGCAGCTCCACCATCGCGGAAGCCTTAATTAAAAAGGGTGCAGACCAAAACCTTGTAGACTCTCTTGGACACAATGCCTTATATTATTCCAAACTCTCAGAAAATGCAGGAATTCAAAGCCTTCTACTATCGAAAATCTCTCAGGATGCTGGTATGTGAAAGAAAATAGCCAATGTTGTTTTAAATTTATCAACTCTATTTTCCCCAAAGGATAAAAGAATTTGTGCAATATGATATATTTTATTATTCTTTTAAACATATGCTTGAAGAAAAATGAAGTGTTAAATGTTATATATGGGGTGTGTGGTGTGTATGTGTGTGCTTGTGTCTATGTATTTCCACCCAAAGCAGATATAAACTATGATTCTTCTTTCACTTTTTCTTCTTCAGACTTAAAGACCCCAACAAAACCAAAGCAGGTATTTATCTTTTGGGGGTAGGGATGTTTTTTCATCTTTCAAATGAATGTGTTCATATTAAATCTGTGGTTCACTAGAAAAGTGATGATGGCTTTGTCAAAAGTACTTGAGGACCAAAATGTCTTTGGAATAAATAATTCATTGTTGTAAGGTGGTAAATATTTTCTTAATGATTTACTTTATTTAAAAGCATATAACCTCAGACTTGCTACCTATATATTCATCTTTTTTCTGAAACGTGCTAATGCTTCCTATTGGTGTGAAAAGGTTTGATGTGGTTTAAATGCTGAGACTGAATAACAATATTTTAACTACTTGTAATATCATATGGACTACAAACCTATACTCATGAAAATGTTATTTAATGAAAGTAAGAGATTTAACTTTTCCTTTTGTTTTGTTGTTTTCCTACAATAACATGGTGTTACCCAGAGTTAAATATTTATTGTATCGTACTAAACATAGACCTGTCATTATGAAATTATGAAAATGTTAAGTACTTCATGAAAATAAGACATTTAGCTTTTCTTTCTTTCGTTCCTTTTTTTTTTTTGGTGGTACCAGAAATTGAACCGAGGGGTCCAGGGGTGCTTAACCACTGAGCCACACCCCAAGCCCTTTTTTTTTCTAAATTTTGAGACAGGGTCTCACTAAGTTACTTAGGGTCTTGCTAGGTTGTTGAGGCTGGCTTCAATCTCCTACCTCAACCTCCTTAGCTACTGTGATTAAAGGCATGCACCACTGCACCCAACCTTTCTTTCAATTGTTTTTTCCCCCTAAAATTTTACCTACCATTACACAGAGTAGAAATTAAGAAGTTTACTCTGTTATTTTAGAGTTTTTCCAAAATGCTTGTCATTGCTATCAATTTATATTTAGATGTTCTGTTTATTTATACATCAAGGTTCTTAAATCATAGACGACAAATAGTCAATACTGGATTTATTGTGCTAACTGTATTATTGACCAACAATAACCTTCAAAGATGAAATTCCCCCTTTGCCTCATGTTTACCTTCTTAAAAACAAAAAAGAATGGAAGTAATGCAGAGGTGTGGGAAATCCCAGTGCTTTGCATTAAGATGGAAAAATGTCTGAATGTATTCTGGGTTCTAATTATGGTAGACAACTCCTCATCCTCTACTTTCCTAGTTCTCCACACCAACTTAATCTGGTTTTGTCTATGATTTTTAATCTTCTTGCCATGACAGCATGAACTGCTAGAAGAAATTTTAAAGCATGCATATTACTATATTTTTATGTTGGTAGCAGATTTCAGGTCTTAATGAATTAAGAAATGCATGAGGTTTTTCTCATTTGTTTGATGAAGCTACTTGCTCAGACCTTACTAACCTAACTAACCCACCTCCGTTCTTTGGACTGTGATAACTTTCAGCATGATCAAGTCTCTAAAATAAGCTCAGAAAGAAGTGGAACTCCAAAAAAACGCAAAGCTCCACCACCTCCTATCAGTCCTACTCAGGTAAAAACCAAAGCAAACCAACAATCGACAAGCACGGAACAGCAAAGTCATAATTCTGTCATTTGGTGTTTAGATCAAAAAGCAATGCTTTAGACCTGACCCTTACGTGCATATTTAAAATTTTCTTAAATTTTGTAGATTACAAATTATGGTAAGAAAGATTTTGACTATTAGTATGGAAATAATGTTGATTTCTTTATTTCAAAACTGGAGAATTGAATAGTATCTTTTTAGAAAGCCTCAAGGAAATTTCTCAAAATATTATGACAGAAACTTTTTCTATGATAACAAACTCAGCCTATTTTTAGTTCCTCATATTACCAGTTCTAGTAAGGAATGGGGGTAAGGGCATGAGTAGCTGCGAGGCAGTTAGATGAAAATGAACTTCAGTTGATTTCTTAAAACATTAATAAAATACCTTTATAATTCCATTTACGGTTGGCTAAATTAAGTGTTTTTTTATTTCTGAGCTTATAATAACTACTTCATAGAGAAGGAAGCTCAAAAATCTATGAAAAGACAAATAAAAATAGGCTGAGGTTTGTTTAAAATCATAGTGTTCATAAAGAAACTAATCCATATTCAGATAATACAGAGGAATATCTCATCTGATAAACAATTTTAAATATATGTAAGCATATTCCTTAATAGTATTCTCAAACTGCAGAAGTATTATAGAGTTTTAAAACTGATTCTAGTTAATATAGGAACAAAGTTACTTAGTTATACTCTACAAAACCTTCAAAAATATTTGATGTAGCGGAATATCCTTGAAAATCTTACCTTGTATTAATTGATGCTAAGGATGCTTACCATTAGGTTTAATTGCCTGGATTAATTGGGTTGCTTCAACAGCACTAGAGAAGAAAAGACTGAGGACACATTCTTTACTGGTGGTTTTTATTTTGCTTTTTTAGTTGAGTGATGTGTCTTCGCCAAGATCAATAACTTCAACACCACTTTCGGGAAAGGAGTCAGTATTTTTTGCAGAAGCACCCTTCAAGGTATTTCATCTCTATGTTCAATTTTGTTTTTGTATTTTACAGTAGACTTGTTATATATAATATTGGGCAAAGCAGAATATATGTCTCAATTATTGATTCACAACCTTTTCACCATAAAGGGTTCCTTGATTATTTTTCCTGACTTGGACACAATAATACAAGATCAGGGAGAATAAATTATGCTTACTAAACAATAATTTTCTTCATTAGAAAAAAATAGACAACAATCACTTATGGAATCTATAAAAGTAGAACTTAAAAGCAGAAGAATAGGGACTTGGGAGTGGAGAGGTTGGGAAGATGTTGGTCAAAGTGTACATCTCAGTTCAATAGGGGGAATAAGTTCAAGGGATCTATTGTATAATATGGTGACTGTAGTTCATAATAATGTGTTGTACTTTTGATAATTGCTAAAAGAGTAGATTTAGATGTTCTCATTGCAAAACATGATAAGTATTGAGGTAATTAATATGTTAATTTGCTCAATTTAGTCATTCTATATTATATACATATTTCAAGACATCATGATGTACATGGTAAATATATATAATTTTTCTTCAACAATTAAAATGTAAATTAATTTTTTAAAAACAGGTATTAAAGTTACTGGCTTCTGACTGACAGTCATTCTTTTCTTTTATTCCTTCATATACATTATTTATGAAATGGTAAAATTTATATTTTTAAAAATTCTGGGGCTGGAGCGGTAGCTCAGCAGTTACGGTGCTTGCCTGGCATGCACGAGGACGCAGGTTCAAACCCCAGCACCATGTACACAACAGAGTGTCAGAGCAACGAAGCATCGGCATGAAAAACTAAACAAAACTGATTCTCTCTTTCTCTCTCTCACTGTCCCTCTCTCTCTTTATTAAAAAAAAATTCTGTGCAATGTGGTATCCTGTATTGGATCCTTGGATTAAAGTATATTCATAGAAAAACTGGTGCCATCTGAATAAAGCCTGTAATTTGATTAATAGTAATTTATCAGACTTTATAGCTTCATCTTGACAAATGTGTCATGACTGCAAAAGTTGTTAATATTAGGAGAAACTGGGTATCTTTTATTGGCTTACAACGTTTTTTAAATCTAAAATTGTTCCAAATAGAAAATGTATTTTTAATATAGTATATTTTTAATAGATTTTTTAAAATAAAGATAATGAGTTATCTTGAAACCAGTCTTACCAATTGATATGCTACCAATCAAAACCATAGAAACTTTTGTTATTCTTTGATGTCTTAAACTTTTTCCTGACTATAAAAGTAATATGTTCCACCAAGTTCTTTCAGTTTGTGGTTGGAAAGAATTTTAAGGTAATGTAAGGATATTTCTCTTCAATTTCTGCCTAATAGTCACTAGGAAATCATTCTTTGGAGGAAATAAAAAACTGTTAAAATGAAATCTAAGTTGTATAATTGTATATTGTATTTCCCTCCCATCTTATAATCACTAAAGATAAGTTTTCTTTTAATTTGGATGTATACTAATCTGAAAGACATTCTATCAAGCTACCATTTACTTCATTTTAAGTGGACTTTATTAATGAACACAAGATAAGTGCCTATACAAAGCAAGGCAATAAAATTATGCTTTTTTAAGTCTTTTAATATTCCGTGGCTCAATGGAAATTGTATATTTCAAGAATATCACAAATTATGATTTTCAGGAATAAAAAAACTCTAAAATTAAACAAAAATAAGATAAAAAACTGATATCTATTTATAATGGCTAGAGATTAAAGAGACTAAAAATACCAACGGTTGGTGAGAATGTGGAAGAATTAGACTGCTAATATTCTTTTGATGAGAATGTAAAATGGTACAAACTACTTCAGAAAACTGACGGTTCCTTTAAAAGTTAAACACATACCTCCAAAATGATACAGCCATCCACTCTTGGGTGTTTACCCAGGAGGAATGAAAATATGTCCATGCAGCATCTTACACATAGATGTTTGGAGTGTCTTTATTCACAGTGTTCCTAACCTGAAAATGATCTGTTCATCAACAAGCGAATAGATACAGAAAATGAGATGTATAATGTAATGTTACTCAGCAAAAAATAGGAATGAACAGCAATGCAAGCAACATCTGAAAGTCATCACACTAAATGAAAGAAATCAGCCACAAAAGTATCCTTACTGTATGACTTTCCATTTGCAGTAGTTTTGGAAAATGCAAAATGGACAGTCATGGTTACCTAAGAATGCAGTGGGCCAGGATTGGCCATGATAACGTATGAGGAAGCTTTCAGGGGAATAAAATATTGTAGCTCTTGATTGTAGAGGCAGTTCCGTGGGTATACATCTGTCAAAACTCCCTTAAATCATAATTTTAAGTAGGCAGTTTATTATTTTTTTATACAGTTGACAAATTCATTTTTTTGGGGGGGAAGAGATGGACAGCTTTTTATAAAGACAAGCACTTGCCAAAAATAAACCACTTAATTTTTAGCATTTGGGCTTTTACAAAAGTTCTTTTGCTGAAAAGTGATCTCTCTTATCTTTGTCTGTGGCCCATCGAGATGAAACAGTAAATTTTTGGCAAGTTACTGTAATGTTTTGAAATAAGAGTCTTGAAATGAGAGTCTGTCTTTGAAGTTCCAAAAATTTTTGTATTAGCAGATATTCAGGGACAGAGGGCTAGAGGTAATCTTTAGGGGATCAGTTGCCAACCTAAGACAATATGCATTTTTATTCCCTTATAAAATTATCTTCTTCGTCCCTTACAGGTCTCATTTATTAGCATCTCTCTTACAAAGATTAATAAGATATTAATATGGATAATTTAAAAAGTGATAAAGCTAAAAAAAACTACTTTTAATATACTCTAATTAACGTATGACCCAGATAAATATAACTTCTATCTGACATCACTAAGAAAATAGTCTTTGCCATCTTAGATATTTAGAACATGGACCAATAAATGAGCTGTTGCATGAAATTATTATAATTTTAAATATATTTGTGTTATGCTTCACAAATGAAATTTAAGTCATTTTTGTGTTTCTGCAGGCTGAGATTAGTTCTATCAGAGAAAACAAAGACAGACTAAGTGACAGTACTACAGGTAAGATAAACATCTGTTGTTGTTCCTTTAAACAAACTGTTTTTAGTCCATGTCAATTTCAAGAGAGCAAAGGCCAATGCAGGTCCGCCGTGCAGGAAGGCTGTGAGAACAGTCTGTGACCCTGTAGCTGCCAGTAATGCACAGGCTGTCACTCTCTGTGCTTTAGGAGCCTGAACCTAGACTTTAAAGAATCTAACTTCGGATGTAAGAAAGTCCATTTCTATTTTTATTTGTTCCTAAATGCTAGCATTTCCTTCGATTATGAATATAGGCAATAAATCCAGGGGTATTAGCAGACCAGTGACTTTGTCACCAAGAAATCTCTGACAGTTTCCTACCACGTTATAATTATTGCAGGTATGTTAAAAATTCATTTACAGTATCACCACTAAAAATCATGGCAATTATTAGACCTGCTTCTGGATCTTATTATTTGGTGTGTTTTAAAATTACCTTTCCGATTACTGTACATTTTATCTTATTCATTTAAAAACAGGCTTTAGGCCTTCAGCAAAAAGCACACAGCACTCATTGCAGCTGAGCAGCAACTGAAGTCATGAAGGGAGGAAACATGCACCTCCGTGGCTGTCACAATCAAATTTTACCACTCGGGTTTATGAATACTGACAGCAAAGGCAGAGTGTTAGTAATTCTACATACAGTCGATTGTCTTCACAAAGATACGCTTAGTTCATTATATCTTTTAAAAGTCCGTCGTGAAGGAGATGGAGATTCCTAAAGATTAATTGAATCTCTAAGAATGTAGTATGGCATGCTCAGAATTAATTTAAAATAGTAGATGATTTCAAAGTTTCCCTTTTGCTCTAGCACTCAGTTTCTTACAGAATTGTGCATTTTATACGAGTTTGGAGCCCTTGATCTGCCAGATTTAGAAACATGAAACTTAAATTCCTGGCAGAGATCAATGTTAATAAAACTGAACATATGTTACATCGGAAATCATCCACTGTATCTTAGAAGTAGTTTCTATGGTATTGGCTAAATTGTTTTGTTATATTGTGTGCCTGTACAAATATGTAACAATAAACTTCATCAATATGTACAACTATAATGCATCAATAAAAAATGTGGAGAAAAATGGTAGTTTCTGTTGTTTAGAATTGAAATCATGCTTCCAGCCCCCAAGTTTTTCACACCACAATGGAGACTCACCAGACTTCATCATAGGAGAATTCATAAAGCTGTGGCTTTGGCACCAGACATGAGAACAGTGCCTTATCAGATGCAAACTTTTCTATGAAGAAACATCATTTTTGTATCCATCTAAATTAAGATTAAAGTTTTCACTTCTACATTGAATGGCTGAGTAAATGAAAAGCATAATAGTAAAAAAATTAGATCTGTACTTTTAAAAGAATCATCTGTGGACTGTTGCTAGTCAGCAATAATAAAGTTTTCTCCAGAAAGTCATCCAGCTATGTCACTAAGCACAGGGTCTTGTGCAGCTGATTTTTTTTTTGTAGGAAGACTTTCTGAGTGAGGGAAACAGCACATTGTATTCCATTCTGGAGCAAGTTCCTTGTCTTGTCTCAGTGAGCATTTGAACAGCATTGCTTTAGATGCTATTTAGCATAGTATTCAGTCCACTGTTGAAAAGTGTGGTTTAGCAGTAGTGATTACAGTGGGATTTGGAGAAGAGAAAATCATTTCAGGTGGTCAGTGAATGTTTTTAAGGAGAAGGCAAACTTTGACATGGGTCGGATGCTTCAGAGTTATCTATAGAGAGATACAAGGGCAGTTCTGTGGATAAACAATGAAAGAGTCAACCATATATTAAGAATATAGAGAATATAATAGGCACCATGAATGTGAGAGAAATGGGAATCTAGGAAAGATGTAGTGAGTCATAAACCTGAAAGAATAAGATCACGGCCAGATCTAAAGACCTTCACCCACATAAAGGAATTGGGAGATTATTTTTTAGAGGATGAAATAATTAAAGCACTTGAACCAAAGAAACAGCCTAAAGTATGTTTTGGAAAGATTCATCTGATATTGTTATATAGTCTACATTTTTACTGGGTAGAAAAGAGAGGCAGAGATTTCTGGAAAAGCCATGTGCAAAATTTACAAGGTGATAAAGTCTGAATGAGTAATGCTGTGGTAGGAATAAGAAATAAACCAGGTTCCAGAGATCTTTCTAGAAGGATTCACAGAACTGGAACTTAATGAGGCACAGGGAGGAACCAGATACCAAGATATGACACTTAATGAAGTGAATGAAATACGTATGACCAAAACAATCCATTTTAAGAATTAGTTGCTACACCCTTGTATCCAGCATTGTGCTAGAAATACCACAATAAGGAAATGCCCAGACCTGAAAATTGCTGTTTGTCTACCCAGCTGGGGGAAGGGAGCAGCCATAGTTAGGACATGGAAAAAAAACTGGTTAAACCAGAAGGTGAGTTTGTTGGAGATTAGAGAAATGAGCTTAATTTTAAAAAACATTTAAATTGCCATTCTTGGGGCTGGAGCAGTGGCTCTGCGGTTACAGTGCTTGCCTGGCATGCACGAGTACAAGGGTTCAAACCCCAGCACCCACGTACACAACGAAGTCTCAAAGCAATGAAGACCATGTGGAAAACTCAATAAAAATTAATTCTCCCTCTCTCTCTCTCTGTCCTTCTCTCCTTAAAAATAAATAAATAAATAAATTGCCTTTCTCCTAAGGTGCTGATAGCTTACTGGATGTAAGTTCTGAAGCTGACCAACAGGATCTTCTTGTGCTATTGCAAGCAAAAGTCGCCTCCCTCACCTTACACAACAAGGAGCTACAGGACAAACTGCAGGTCGGCACACAGATTACTACTGCAGATGACTTTGTGGAGTCAAATGATTGTTTTTTCCCAGTGTAGTCAGGTGTATTGTTTTAAATATCTACATAATTTCTTCTTTTTAAATGTAGTTTTTTTTATTTTTTTTTGAACAACCATCCAAATTTTTAACAAAATAATATAAAATGTGTATAGTTTCTG
>PVKS010051596.1:0-11079 GCA_004027875.1 Aplodontia rufa | reverse complement strand
TATCAAGATTGTGGTGCTCATTAAGGAAGTGAAATTGAGCCAGATTTGAAGGAAAGCACTGTAGTAATTACAGAGATATGAAGATTTAAAAGCTATGCGCCTGGGCACGCAGAGCGCAACGTGTTTCCTTTGGGTTCAGAGACACCGCAATTACAGGGTTTAAGGTAGCAAAGCACCGAATTAGAACTCCCCATTAGTTTGATTAATCACTGATGTAAGTGCAGACACTGGAAATGACTGTGCCTGATTTGTGTCTCTTCATGGTATCCCTGGCCCCTTTTTCTCCCTCTATTTCCTTTACAAAATCACAGGGTCTGGGAAGAATACAAACCTTGAGTCAATGATAAGAAATTGTGTGCAAAAAAAAATCAAAACTTCCTGAAATTTAATGATTTCTCTACATTGGAGTTGGCTTTGTCAAGAGTTATATAATAGCATGTTCTTTCTTCTTCCCAGACTGCTAAATGTTAATGGTACAACAATGGCATGTTAGTAAATCTAATAAGAAAACCAGAAGATAAAATATTTTATGTGGGTACATAACAAGTTAACATTAGCAGAGGAAGCTCACTGAGATAATAATATGTGACATTGCATTAGAAGGGTTCTAGCAAATAAACAAATAAACAAAAAACAAAATAGTATTTATCCAACTAACCACAATGGGGGAGTCTCACTATTTGTAAGTGGATTTGTTAATCATGTCCATCACTAGGGTTATAGGGAAGTATTTTGGAGTCAGGATATTTGATTTGGTGTCAATACAACCGAAAAATACAGCCAATTTGGTAAATGGGAAACACAAAAACACAAAAAGTTCAACACACCAATTCAAATGCAGCATGACCAACCACTCAGAGAAAGAACATTGTAAATGGCAATCCGGAACTTTTGCCACAAAAGGCACTTTACAGGAAGGGCCAACCTTTAAATTGTGCACTGAGATGACCCTTGATGGGAAAGGTGATATTGTCAGCAGGAGATTTTTAACTAAAAATGTCACCAAAACTTACTTATGTGGCCCTTTTCATATTTGCACAGGAACTACAGGACTCCTGGGATCAAATGTGAGACAATCAAGCAGCCATGCCTCTTAAATTATTTTTTGGAGGTGTTTTCTTTCTCCACCCCAATTGTAAAGATCCAGGAATAACAACCCAGAGCACAAAGTAGTCATTTTTATTTCTCATCCTGTCTCAGTGGTCTCATAATGGGTTCAATAAGAGTCTGGAAAAAATGAAAGCTCCTCCAAGGAGAAACACGAGACCATAAGGCATGATAGCGCCTAGGAGTCCTCTATAGTAACAGAAACACTGGCAGAAATATGGCAAGAGCCTGAATTTCCTACTTAGAAGGAAAGGAATTTTAAAGGTGACTGTTCAATTCACTCACTAGTGCACAGATGGAATACTAGGCCACTAGGATGAAAATAAACAGTTGTCCAGGAATTTTGTTGGAACAAAAAAGTGATAAGCAAGCGCATCAGTTACAGCTTCATTTTAATCTGTTTCAAAACACTGCCTTCCTGAATACTGACTTTGGGGAGCACTTCACCTCTCGGTAATCCATGACAGGAGGCTAGGGAAGCAGAAGAAGTGAAAAGAAGGGATTTGAGTTTTTAAAATTATCTTCAATTTGTATTTTAATTTAGCATTATTTGCTATTGGAGAAGGGCGGTTTTTGGTTTTCTCCACTCATAGGTCTCATGTAATTTTGCTTCAGTGGCAAACACTTACCAACTGTCCCTGTCTTCCTTCCTAACAGAATCCCAACTTTATTTCAGGTGGCAATAACCCCAGCCAATCTGCCCTCTGTCCCAAAGTCCCTTGCATTCAGGGCTGGTCAGATGACACAGCTCTGGGCAAGGACATCTACATGGAAATTTGTTAGAGATTTCTGGACAAGTTTTTGTTTCCCCAATACAGCTGCTGCCCCTTCTTGCTTCTTCTATCTTCTTCTTTGACCTTGGAGAATATACTCCAGATAGAGATGGAGAGGTCTTCCTGTGACCATGTCTGTTATAGATATTAGGTATGAGGTGTCCTCTAATGCAAGAATGGTCAGAGATGAAACGATTAGATTTTGAGAGCTATAACCTCCAAAATGCTCCACTGATATGGATTAACTTGGTAGTACCCATAGGCAGGTAGTGGGTGGCTGAAGAAATTAGATCACTAGGGACATGCCTTTGGGGTTTATATTTTGTACTTGGTAAGTACAGTGTCGGCTTCTTCTTCATCCTCCTCCTCCTCCAGCTTTCCTCTGCCATGCCCTTCTTCCATGATGTCCTGCTTCACCTGGGACCCAAAGCTATGGGCTGAACCTCTGAAACCAAGTATCTGAGCCAAAATAAACTTTTCCTTCTCCAAGTTAATCTTGTCAGGTATTTTGGTCACAGAGACACAAAAGCTGACTGAAACATTATCTTACATAAGTAGGAAGCCCACAAACAAAGTATGATAAAGCCAAAGGAGCAAAGGCTTCTGAAATATAAATTATAAGGCAGAGCATCTGCTCCATACTCAGACTCCCCCACTTCAGATTTCATATGTCATGAAAAAAATGACCCTCTTTTTGGTCAGCCACTATATACGCATTCAGATACAGGTCTGACTGATAGCATCAATTCCTTACAGAACAATGCTACGAAATTCAGGAGACCAGGCTTTTGGCTCCAATTCATTTTTTTCTGTAGATGTTATTCAACAACCACCTTCTCTGTGCCTTTGACTATTCTAGGAACCAAGGAACATCTGTGGATTAAACAGAACAAAGACCTGCCCTCATGGAGTTTCCCTTCTGATTGGGGAGAGAGAGGTAAGCAATATTAAGCAACAATTTTTCAATAACAAGCAGTTTTATATTTGAGAGATAGTTCTAGTGAATTTGTATGCTTAAAATAATAAAAAGAAATTATGTCTATGGCAGATGATGGTGATTTCCCTGCCAGATTCTTTTCCCTCACCTGGTGCATCCAGGCTTGCTGCACCCTGATCAGGAAGATTTCCATAAGATCCATCTGGAAGGAAGCATCCTCCGAGAAAAGGAGACCACGGTCAATGACCCAGTAGCACGATGAAGAATAACCGTGCTGGTATTCCTACTCTAGAGCTCTTCGTGGCACTAAGTTGAGACTAGCCTTCTCCCAAATCCACACCCTGGCTTATATCTTTTCCTTTTTACCCCTGCATCCTTCCCACTCACTTGATAAATCAACTGCACCAAAAATTCCCAATCTCAAACTCTACTAATGAAAATCTGATCAAAAACAGTGCCTATCTGCATTTTCTTTAATTAATATATAACGCTTCCTCCTTTGAACAAACCATCGGAAAACTTCTTTGTTTGAATTAAGGTTAGCAGAAATTTGAGAGGTTTGCTTATAATACACAATCTATTGTCATTCAACTAAATACAGCTACCCCCATGTTGGTTCTGACCAGTATAATGTCCTAATAGTTTTAACTACTAGTAATAAATCATTTAATTTGGCTTTCAATTACTAGTTAAGAAAAGATGTATCAGGATTTTAATATTGAAAACATATTGGGGCTGGAGCAGTGGCTCAGCAGTTACACCACTTGCCTGGCATGCACAAGAATGCGGGTTCAAACCCCAGCACCACGTACACAACGAAGTGTTGGAGCAATGAAAGCCACATGAAAAACTATATAAAATTGATTCTCTCTCTCTCTTTCTCTCTCTCTCTCTCACCATCCCACTCTCTTTTAAAAAAAAGAAAGAAAACATGTTAATGTGAATCATAAAAATCAGAATAATTTTGAAAATCTTCTCTGAACAGTATTCAACTGATCAAAATCTTATGTACACATTAGGATGTTTCTGGAACTTCAACAACTAACATTAAATTTAGGAAGTGTCATAATGATTTTATCCATTTTGCATTTGCATATATTATGAATAAAGGGTATTCACATTGTGATTTATGTTCACAAATATTAGCACTGAGATTTTCCTCTCACATTATCATTTTTAAAACCCCAAAGTATGTCATGTATAACAAACACAAAATGAATTATTAATATCATGTCATGAAAATAGTATTTGTCTATTTTGATGTTGAAATATAGATTTAAATTTCCACGATTTCAATGTGCTTTCAGTCCCAGAATCACGTACAAAGCAATGTCTATCTAAAATTAATTTGTTGACATAGTGTACTTTTTCTTTATAAGCAATTTAAGATAAAAAATGCCACTTGATATATAGGAAAATATTAAATTTTACTTTATACAATGTGAATAGTGGCAAAAATTGAACTAAAATGTATTTTATAGGATGAGTTTTAATTAGTTGTTAATCTAAAATTAAGCAACATTTGCTTTAAAATGGGTCTTTTATCATTCACAAGTCAAAAATAATAATAAATGGATTTTTTGACATTTAAGGAAATGGAAAGATGATGTACCATTTTCTTTTTTTTAAGAGAGAGGGACAGTGAGAGAGAGAATCAATTTTATTTGGTTTTTTATGTGGTTTTCATTGCTCCAACACTTTGTTGTGTATGTGGTACTGGAGTTTGAACCTGGGTCCTCATGCATACCAGGCAAGCGCCACACGGCTGAGCCACCACTCCAGCCCCAATGATGTATCATTTTCAAAGAGATTCAAGTGACCATAAAATGGAAATGCTAAGATAACTGATCTTTGGAAGCACATATGATCTGAGTCACTGTGTGTAAGTTAAGGTTGAAGCTGTAGCATACCTGGGTAACTTTATCTTTTACTATATTAGTGGTCAACTGGATAATAGTCCTAAAATATTCAAAAGCTAGATATTGCCTCACTCTTCCCCAAGAGTTCATTGCAAAGATGTGAGATGACCACCTTTCTGCAAAGACTTCTTTATTGGCATCCCAACTGGTGCCTTATGGAAACTTCCTCTGCCCTAGGACCTGTCTTGTATTTTTTTCTAGGCAGAAAGACTTGAGCTTAACCAAGGAACAAGAAATGAGAAAACATTGTTATAGTTTCAATATGATTTGAGTATGTCCTTCAAGCATTCATTTGTTATGAGCTTGGCCCTAAGTGTAGCAATGCTAAGAAGTAGTGGGACCTTTAAGAGGTGAAGTATAGTGAGAGGTTGTTACTGGCTGCCTCCCTTTTCCCTGGTTTCCTTTTAGCTTCCATGTGATCTGATCCTCTCACTTGTACTTCCACCATTACACCTCCCTAGAGGCCAAATTAATGAACTCATTGATCTTGGACTTTCTGCTTCTAAAATTGAGAGCTAAATAAACATATTGTCTTTATAAGGTATCCAGTCTTAGATATTTCAATACAGTAATAGAGAAAAAGATTCATACAGGTATGAAATGAAAAAACAACACAAGTCTCTTGACTGCAGAAATCCTGAACTGAATTTATGGATTATCTGTTCCTGAAGATCTTTCACAATGACCTGTCTGCAAACTCAACATCTTGATATTTAATATTCAAATAACTAGAGGGAAAGAATTGAACTAAATGACCCTTAGAATTCTAAGATCACATATTTCTAACCATTGATGTTTACTCTTAATCCAAACTGAATTTTTGCATGCTGCTTTATTATTTTTAATGTTAACACATGAAATGCACATTGTAGATTATATCTATATTACAAGTATAAAATAATGTATAAAATGAAGGTAACCAGAAAGAACTGGGTGATCGATGAGGTAAGAAAAGTTACCTAACTCAAGTTTTCCTTTGGACCAATGTCATCAGCTTTAGAATTACTTTGGATTGGGGCTAGAGCTGTTGCTCGGTGGTTACCGTGCTCACCTAGCATGCGGGAGTATGCAGGTTTGAATCCCAGCACCATGTACAAAATAAAAGTGTTGGAGCAACAAAAGCCACATGAAGAACTAGATAAAAATTCATTCTCTCCCCCCATTTTCTCTTTAAAAAAAAGAATTATTGTCCTCCTGTCCAAAAACAAAACAAAACAAAACAAAACAAGACCTATTAAATCAGCACCTTTCCTCCTTAGTCTTGTTCTCCCACATATTCCAACTGAATGGCTAAAATTGGATTGACAGGTCAATCCATGCATCTTTATAGCTCTGTAAAATCCACCAAGGCAATTTTTTGCAAGTAGAAGTACTAGCATATACAGATAGTGTTTTAGTTAAGCATTGTATTAAGTTATAATACCTTGCTTAGGGACTTTATATTGTAATGACAGTATTTATTTAGTATGTATGCTGCAAACAGACTAAAGCAAATTCAGTTCTGTGCTACTGGATGGTGGTTTACTCTGCTGTTTCCTTATATTTTAAGAAATCCTATAATGTATTTAAGACGTTATCCTTGTAAGAAGTTCTAATTGTATGAAATTAGCCCTATGTGGTTAAGGTACTATCTGAAGGGTGGTGCCCAGCACTACAAGCCAGGAACCAGAATATAGCATTCTCTCCCAGAGATTTTAGTGACTTAAAGTATTCGCTGGACAAGCCTCCCATCCTTTCTTATCTTACTTCTCTTTTAAGCCTTAATCCCCAGCCTGACATACAGCAGTTCTGAAAACAAGCTTGAACCAACTGGCCTGGTGATGTGGGGATGAAATGAACCAGGTACTGCTACTATCCAACATGTTTTTCTGGAGGAAAATGACGTATGCTTTTTTTTTATCCATCATTGTCTAAAAGAGTTTCATTTGTAAATACTGCTGGAGGTTTGCCCATTTTGGATGATGCAAACAAAGAATCCTGCTCAAATCCCTGGAGTCACTGTTCTGTGGTCTAAGAGGATTATTAAGCAATAGCTTCTTAGTAACCAGTCTCAAATACATTCCCACTACTAATTTTCTTCTAGTGCCTACTCCCACGTAACAAAACTATTTCTCTGCCTTCAGGGTGCACTTTTGGAGATAACACATGCTGGTTCTTACTACAGTTTGGTCCTAACACAACCTTATGACATGCTGTTCCCTTTCTCCCACATACTACTATTTCTGGACATGCAAATTCAATGTTCCATTCACTCAATAAGATTTTTAAACCTTATTAACACCTTAAAGGTGTTTCTAATGTGAAGCCAAGATTTGGAATCAACTGAAGTATGAAGACTTGAGTTCAGTGCAGCCACTAATTAGCTGTATGACCCTGAACAAAAGAAATATTCATTTATCCAAGGGGTATCCCATGACAGCTGGCTGTATGCAAGATAGTGCTAGAGGTCTTATTGTGTACCTTCTAAGATATATGAATTGGACTCAATAATTTATTCATTCATTCAGCAAAAAATATTGAGTACCTACCACCATCTAGGCACATGGGATACATCAGTGAACCAGATTAATGAAAGTCCTGCCCTTACAGATCTTACAATTTAGTTACAGGAGGCATGACCATTTACAAACAGTGAAAAAGGGAGTAGCAATGGCAGATAAAGAATGGGAAAGGTGATGGGATGGGATGGGATGGCAGTCAACATGGAGATAATGATAGAGGTGGTGGAGAAGGGAGGAATGAACAGATATGTCCAGAAATAGCCAAGGAGATAACATCATCAGAACTTGGTGATGGATGATATAGAGGTGGGAAAGATAAAGTGAAAAGGTCAATCACTAGGTGCCAAGAATTATGGCCTACCTGCTAAGGCAAAGAATGTAGGGGGGAAATCTCAGCCACCCTGAAAGACTGAGAGTCTAGAGCTAAGGTATATTGAAGTGGAGGAATGAAACTGACCCCCTCTTCACAGATAGATTGGTCAGAAGAGGGACCCTAGGTAAGCAATGCAATGTCACTTTTAAGTGGTTATTTCTACACCTCACTGAGACTTTGTATAGCTAAAGGATGGCCATTAAAGACCCAATTCCCATAGGCCCAATACTGAGCAACTCAAAAAGAGCAAAATGAACAGAAGAGCCCATTGTGATCATGTAATGATGTGAAGTACAAATGCTCTGTGGAAGAGGGGCCTTGTAAGGCATAGAGGCACTTAGGAAAAGAATTCTCTTTCTCCTCCTGGGTAGAGTACATGTTAGCCCCAAGAATTAATATTTGCCCTAGGACAACCTTGTGTGTGTATGTGTGTGTGTGTGTGTGCGCGCGCGCGCGCATGCATGATGCATGTGTGTGTAAGACAGAGAGAGAGAGAGAGAGAGAGCAAGCGACAGTTACTGCTGGACAAGCTGAAGAGTAATAACATGCATTTGTCCCCCTCCCCCCATCACACAGTGCTCCAGGGAGAATGGACAGAATATCATCCAGGACAGACTGCAGAGCTAGAGCTACTCTGGTTGATTAACTCACATTTGGAGAAAGGTCCTGCTGGGGAAAGAGGGATGCATCCTGGAGTAAAAACAGTCCCCAAGTGGACAAACTTCCTAAAGGGGATAGGCAGAGGTGGAATAAGACAGCACTTCCACCAAAAAGAGGCAACTTGAAATGAAGGGGAACCAGGACAGGAACTGGGGTGTGCTCTAGGAGTGCCCCCTCTGTGGCAACTCAATTCTTGTGGTTTTATATTCTTCTTTTCACATGTGCCTTTCCCCCTTTGATGTACCTCAAACTTTCAGCACAGACTGATAGACCCACAGAACATTCTGGCTGTGTTGGGGATGAACATGAATGACAGGGAGACTCCCAATCACTTCCCAAAGCTTCCAGAGGTCCTTGTAGAGGACATAGTAATTCACCCAGGGGAAAGCCCTTTGAGGGGTCCAGACCTCCACCCACAGGGAAGTTGGTAGCACTCCCTCATGGAGAAGGAAATAACACATGACTCAGAAGTGGAGCTGTGCTGGGTTCAACTTGGGAATGGATTGAGATTCAATATGTCCCTTTCCCAAATACTGTGGAGAGGCAACACTTAAGAGTGAGATGGAAATTTCCATTTGGTTTACTAAGGCAAAACAGTAGGCATAATGCCTGGTTCAGTGTTGGCACTCAGTCATCGATAGCCATTATGATGATTATAATTATGATTATTGAGATTCAGCTGCTGTAGAGATTACTGTGGCCTTAGATGATCTGGGAATGGTTCACAGGGAAATACTCCTGTGGGCTCAAGACATGCACAGTGTAATGTGGAAGGCTTGGGCCATGGTCAACAGTTTAGCTCCAAATCAGTCATTTTCCTTTTCTCCCAGCAAGTATGTGAAGTTCATATACATCACACTTACGGTGTAAGTCTGAGGACTTCTGGGGGCTGTGCTTCTTGCTCCAGAAAGGCTCATTGCTGTCATGAAGCCCATTTGGTGCTGTTTTCCAAAGGATAAGCAGATGCCTCAGGAGATCCATTGTACTTCATGCTAGAGGCCTGAGCAGGCCAGAAGACAAGTAGGAGGTGAGGGAAAAAAATCAGAACAAAGTAGGGCCAAGATGTGGAGCGGGAAAGGAGAAGAGAAAGGTAGGATAAGTCAAGGTCTCAACAGGAAGCAGATGGCACATTCAAATGAGGGTGACCTCAAAAGCCTTCTTTTATCAGGACACTAATTTCATAATGGTACCAAGTGGAGACACTGCAGGACTAGGATAAGCAGCAGCCCAGCTATTACCATTCCTCAGCTCAAAGAGAGAAAGAGAGGTTTCCGGAAGGATGGAGAGACATGTAGGCAGCCTTCCTTGAAAGAAGCAATGGCCTTAGACCAAGGGATAGAATTTGCCCAAAGAGGGAACTGACAGAATGAACACCTATACCTCACTGTGCTCCCAACCCCCACTCCCTAAGTTTGATGTCCTTCCCAGAGTCTATTGTTCACATCCAACTGGAAGCTTCTGGAGCAGGTAGCCCTGTATGCTATCCACATAGTTAAAGCTCCTAGGACACATGGCATGGTGAAGCAGGGTAGACAAGGGTAAATAGCAGATCTCTGGCACAGTACAGAAGGTAGAGCTAAGGATTGGTTTTGGGTGGTATTTCTGTCACAGGCTCATCAACAGCAGGACAGGTGAAGTACGACTGTTCCAGTAATTGGCATGGGTTTATGTTCGCCATCCCAACTCTCCTTTGGTTCTTGGGGGAAAGGCAAGTCTCATATTGGAAACAGCAATGTCCGGAGCAGTAGTACAAAGAGAAAAGCCTAGCAAAGAAATAATTCTCCCTGTGTTTGCCAACAGGACCACAGGGAACTAGAAAAGTTATTGTAAGGGGGCAGGAAAGGATGCCAGAGTGGAGTGGGGGAGACTGAAGTGCTCATAAAGAAAACAAATTTGTCAGGAAAAGAACAGTATGGGGCTGGAGCTGTGGCTCGGAGGTTACAGCGCTTACCTGGCATGTGCAAGGATGCGAGTTCTAACCCCATCACCACGAAGTGTCGGAGCAATGAAAGCCACATAAAAACTAAATAAAAATGATTCTCTCTTTCTCTCACTGTCCTTCTCTCTTAAACAAAAAAAAAGAACAGCATAAAGTAGAAAGTGTCTATACTGTATACTGGGGTCCTTAATAAAGGATCTTATCCTGGAAATTTAGGGGTGAGGGATGGGTAATGGGGACCACTTTTCATAGTCCAAGATTCCTCCATTTCTTTTCACCCATCCTCCTCCTGGAATCCACACAGCCTTTTCCTAACACTGTAGCATGTATGTGTCCGTGTGTGTGTCCCTGTGTATGTGTGTTTTCACTTGTCACTAAATGATGAGTAGTCAATGAAACATTTCTATTTTGGGGGCATTAACATCTCTAAAACAAGATGCAGAAAGGCAGAGGGAAGCAGCTAGGGGCTGCATTTAATCTTCTTTAATATCGCACTGTGAAGGAAACTGGGGAATGAAAACATAGTCATTTAGAAAATGGTTGATGAGTCACTGATTGGCACAGGGCGGAGAAAAAGAGAAGTCATTATTCATTCAGAGTGTGCCTGATCTCCAAAAATAGGCTCGTCACTCTACTGGAGGAAGCCTCTGGGCTTTAGAGACTGAAAGGGGTGGGCAGAGGGCAAGGGCCAGGACAGAAACTGCCTCCTCCATCTAGATGCATCTCAGCCCTTGAAAACCCTCCAGCTTTAAGAGCCAAAAAGACAGCTTAATATGCCTCGTTCTACCTGTACCTTTTTCTTGAGACCTTAGGAATACTTTTTTGGAAACTTCAGCTTTGAGGGAACCAGGCCCAGGGGAAGAGATGGCA
>PVKS010051595.1:0-11106 GCA_004027875.1 Aplodontia rufa | reverse complement strand
TGCAAATGAAAACTACATTAAGATATCACCTCAAGCCAGTCAGATTGGCAAAAATGAAGAAAATAAAGAATAATAGATGCTGGAGGGGTTGTGGAGAGATAGGCACACTAACACACTGTTGGTGGAACTGCAGACTGGTACAGCTCCTCTGGAAAGCAGTGTGGAGAATCCTCAAACAACTAGGGATGAGCCCACCATAAGATCTTGCTATTTCTCTCCTGGGTATTTGTCCAGGGGATTTAGAATCAGCACATTACTGTGACACAGCAAAATCGATGTTCATAGTAGCTCAATTTACAATAGCTAAATTATGGAAACAACCCAGATGTCCCTCACTGGATGAATGGATCCAAAAACTGTGGTACATATATACCATGGAGTTCTCCTCAGCATTAGAAACAACGATATTGCAGCCTTTGAAGGTAAATGGATGGCTATGGAAGAAATTATGCTGAGTGAAATAAGCATTAAGGGTCAAATGACTTTCCTCATCTATGGGGGCTGGAGTTAGACCCTGGCCATTGAGAAAGGAGGTCAATTCTCATGTTTTAAATCTGGATAAGATATAATGACATACAACCTAAGGCATTTGTGGAGGTGTATTGGGAAGGAGGGGGGAGGGATAAGTGTGAGTAATTGGGGAGGGGCTCTTGAGGATAAATCTAATTTTCAGAATTTATATATATATTATATTATTTCATTAGAAGCTTGTTTGCTTGATCAACAAATAAATTTATTAATAAAAATGTGTTGTTATAATTTGTTAGATTTCCATGGAGTCAGTGGTGATCACTCCCTTTTCATTGGTGATGTTGTTGATTTGCTTCCTTCTTTTACTGAGATTGGCCAGGGGTCTATCAATTTTATTTATTTCTTTGAAGTACCAGCTCTTTGCTTCATCAATTCTTTTTATTGTTTTTTTTTTTCAGTTTCATTGATTTCAGCTCTGATTTTGATTATTTCTTATCTTCTGCTGGCTTTGGGATTAGATTGTTCTTCCTTTGGAAGGGATTTGAGCTGGAGCATAAGTTTATTTATTTGGGATCTCTCCTCATTTTTAATGTGGGCGTTCAGTGCTATAAATTTTACCCTGAGGAATGCTTTCATGCTGTCCCAGAGGTTTCGATATGTTGTGTCTTTATTCTCACTCTCTTCCAAGAATTTCATGATTTCTGCTTTCATGTCTTCTTGGATCCATTCTTTGTTTAATACAATATTATTCAATCTCCATGGATATGTGTGTATTCTGTTATGATTTTTGCTATTAATTGCTAAGGTCATGGCATTATGATCTGATAGGATACATGGAATATATCTAGTTTTTTATATTTTCTGAAATTTCCTTTGTGAACTACAATATGATCTGTTTTGGAGAATGATCCATATGTTGCTGAGAAGAAGGTGTATTCACCTGATTTGGGATGGAATATTCTATAGATGTCTGTTAAGTCCATTGATTTATGGAGCTGATTATTTTGGGGATTTCTTGATTTTTGCTTTGATGATCTGAATATTGACGTCTCCAAGGATTATTATCTTGAGGCCCACAAGTGCATTTATGTCATGTAGTAATTTATTCACATAGTTGGGAGCCTTGTTGTTTGGAAAGCATATATTTACTATGGTTATATCTTCCTGTTGTATTGTTTCTTTTGCTAGTATGTAGTGGCCTTCTTAATATCTTCTGATTAGTTTATGTTTGAAATCTACTTTGTTGGATATAAGCATTGCGACACCAGGTTGCTTTCTTGGGCTGTATACATGGTAGATTTTTTTCCCCAAATTTTCACCCTCAAACTGCGGAGGTCATTTGCTGTAAGGTGTCTCTTGTAAGCAGCATATTGTTAGATTTTGTTTTTTAATCCACTCTGCTAATCTGTGTCTTTTGAGTGGTGCATTGGACCATTCACATTCAGTGTTAGAATAGGTTACAATAGGTTGTGGTTACAATAGGTTGTGGTTCATAGTCATTGCATTTTATTGTTAGGTTCTGTGGTGTCTTGGTTGGCTACTTATAGCAGGTACCTTTATTGAATTTCTTCTGTTTGAGGGGTTTGAGTAGTGCTTGCTTGTTCTTCTATCTGGAGTTATCTTTGAGGATTCTTTGTAAACCTGGTTTTCTGTTCACAAATGCTGCAAGTTTCAACTTATCATGAAAAGTTCTTATTTCCCCCTCAAAATTGAAACTAGGTTTTGCTGGATATAGTATTCTTGGCTGTATGTTGTGGTCATTCAGACATTGAAAGATCTCCCTCCATGATCTTCTGGCTTCCAGAGTCTGAGCTGAAAAGTCACACCACTTATTGGTTTGCCTCTGAATGTGATGAAGGCAATTTTAAAGGAAACTTTACAGCACTGTATGGCCACATTTTGTTAAAAAATGAAGATCCTAATGAATACTCTGATGTTATACCAGATGACACTAGAAAAGGAAAAAGAAACTAATTGTAAAATAATTAGAAACAGAAAATAATTAAGATCATAGTTAAAATTAATGAAATTGAAACTGAAATCCCAAAGAAAGGATCAATAAAACGATGATTTGATTCTGTGAAAGGATAAGAATGATAAACCCTTATCCAAACTAATCAAAAGAAAGAGAGAGAAAAACCAAATCAACAAAAATAGAGATTAAAAAGTAGATATAAAGACAGACACTAATGAAATTCAGAGGATCAGTATAAACTATTTTAAAAATTTATAGTCTATAATAAAGTGGAAAATCTGGAAGATATGAAAAAATTATATATACCTATGACCTGAACAAATTGAGTGCTTTATACTACAAAAGAGAGCTTGACTTCAGCATTGTCTAGCAATTAGCTATAGGCCAGTGGTCCTTGAACCCTACTGTATTCAGACATGACAGCTGTCCAGTATGGGCATGAACTGAAATTCAGTTTAAACATGGACTCTGGGGACAGTTGCTTAATCCAACAGACAGAATGAAATCAGGCACACCTGGTGACAAACATAGTCCAGTTTGGAGCACAGAAGGTACTTCAAAGGAACTATAGGTTCCTGACACATGGAACCTGTCCACATTCTCATTCCAGTAAAGTTAACCATTTTATCAAAAGTACTAAACAGACATAGCTCAAAAGAAGAAACACAAATGATCAACAAATATATGAAAAAATGTTCAACATCCATAGCAATCAGGGAAATGCAAATCAAAACTACATTGAGAATTCATGTCACTCCAGTCAGCATGAAATTTATCAAGAATAAAAAGAGTAAATGCTGAGGAGGATGTAGGAGGAAAGGTACACTTGTATATTATGGGTAGGACTGCAATTTAGTACAACCATTCTGGAAAGTAGAATGGAGATTCCTCAAAAGACTAGGAACGGAATCACCATGTGACCCATGTATGCTTCTCCTTGGTATTTATCCAAAAGATCCAAAATCAGAATATTATAGCGACATAACCACATGAATGCATATCACAGTATAACACATAAGAGCCAAGTTTTGGAACTATCCCCAGTGTCCATAAACAGCTGAATGAATTAAGGAAACGAGGCATACATATACACAGTGGAGTTTTACAAAGTCATAAAGAGGAATGAAATTATGGCATGTGACAGTAAATGAATGGAACTGGAGAATATCATGCTAAGTGATATAAGCCTGATTCAGAAAATCAAGAATCGAGTATTTTCTCTTATGTATGGAAGCTAAAGCAAAATAAGAGGGAAAAAATCAAGGAGGATCTGATACAAAGATGGAGCAAAGATCAGTGGAGTAGAAGAAGATGAGGGGGAGAGAAAGGGATGGGAAAAGTGAGGAAATACAGGATGCATTTGACATAACCAGGCTATGTGCATGTGTACGTATACCACAGTGAATTCCATCATAAGCAAGTCTATAAAGCACCAATAAACAAAGAAATAAATAAAGGCTAGTAGAATAGACAGAAAGGAATAGGGGGAGGAAGAAGGAGAAGGCAATAGGGATCATTGGGGACTGAAATGGAACAAATTATATTCCATGCATTTATGATTATGTCACAATCTACACAACTATTATGTATAACTATAGTGCACTAATAAAATTGTAAGAAAGTTAACCATTTTACCCTGTGTCTTAGGGTTCATACGGTGTGGAGTGGCTGAGGTTCATAACTCTCTCTTTCAATTCATGAAATCAACGGAATGATGTACTGGATGGCCGATGTAAAGTGTATGGAATATTACAGAGGCATGCCAGTTCTTCATAAATATTGGACATTCTCAGTGTCACTATAATTATTAAAAGTCTCTAAAATTATTGGCAATAATAAGAATGAAACAAAATTAATGCAATAATTTCCCATTGGGTAACATGTAGCCCTTTTATCTCGGTGTATATATACTTCTGTCTGTCCATTCACTTGTACGCCTGAGACATCGCCTAATTAAATTCCACTCTTCACTCAACCAAAATGATACACACAGCCTGATTTTTGGTCACTCTTCCCAAGATGCACACAATACTCAGTGGCTGAGTCAGATTTAGATTCAGTGTTAACAACTCATAGTTTTAGACTGAAGTGCTCAGTCTCTTGACATACCCAGGAATTATAAAGAGAAACGCAAGGAGAGTTTTCTCTTGATTATCAAATATCCTACTTGAAATACTCTTCCCTTCAACATGAGGTTTACTTCATTTATTAGATGATTTTCATTTTAGTAGACATAAGCCCCTGGAAAACTGATTAATACTAGGTTTTTCTTTAATCATTCATAGAATCAGTAGACTGCCTTTTGTGGGCTCCCAATATTCAGCCTTTTGCTGGAGTGTGAAGCCATTGGCCCTCAGAGTCCACTGGGAAATACAGTTGCTGTACCTAGGATGTAACAGGGCTTTAATGGATCTCTGATGTGGTAGATACGAAAATTATCTTATCTCGGTCCCTAAATCCTGAAAGCACGAATTTCATTCCCACATGTTAATAATCAGAGGGCAAAAGGTGGCTGGATCCTGTAGTCCAGTTACAGTTCAGCATAAATCCACCCCATATCTGGAGAGTCCAGAGCAAGTTCTTGTCCTTTCCACTCAAAGAGCCTTCACTCCATTCTTTTTCAACATGTTTCCTGGGTGTTATTTGTACCCTATATCTATTGGTTTCATTTTAAACTTATATTTTGAAAAGTCTTCAAACTCAGAAAAATCTTGCCAATAAACTAAAAGAGTGGCTTTCTTAAGGTCAAACAGATTTGTCAATGGTGATATTTTGCAACACATATTATGGGTTCTTGCCCATGAACTAATGCTCCAATGATCATCAGAATGTTTTCTGAAAGACTTCAAAATTGCTCAATACAAAATTAAACTTTCGCAACACAATCAAAATGTGACAAAATCGATCACAATATCCCATTCACTTTCCGGACAGTTAATTTAAAACTGAGGCAAAGTTAATGATTCCTGTGACTTTAAAATCTAGTCTCCCAGTTGCTCCCACAGTGCCCATTGGTGACTACAGCGGGAAACCTAACACCAAGAACAAAGAGCTCAACGTCATGTCAGATGACTACCTTTGGTTTGAAGGGATTCCTTTCCCTGCTGTGGGCTACAGCTCTGAAATTATTAGGAAAGCAAGAGATCAGTTTTTGATTAAAGATGAAGATATAGTAATAGCGACTTATCCCAAATCAGGTAAGGAAACGGGGGAGGTATAGTTCATGAGAAAGGCCACTGCTGTATTCCTCACTCACTCAGAGGATGAATGTATATGTCAGATGATGTGTACTGCTTTGAAGAGCGTGGGACAGTGCCTTGGGCCACTTCCACTCAGGGAAAACGGTTTAGCCAGGCAATTGCAAGCTGAGATGAATGTTCAGAGGGGATCATCTATGGTATTAGAAGATGTAGGAGTGAACACTACAGCAGATTCAGGCATTCATATGGTGGTCTAGGAAAAGGGGGTGGAAGAGGATGAACAATGAAGTTCTAGTAGAGAAAAAAAATCTCAATTAAAATGAGAAAAAAAAACTGGGAGATCATCTGGTGAAGAGGGGTAGTTTATGTTATTTATTTTATTTTTCCTCATTTTATGATGCATTATAGTTGTACATAATGATAGGATCTTTTGCTACATGCTTACTTCTGCACACAATACAAAAATATGATTTATCTAATGTCTTTCCCCAGCTTCCCCATCCCTCATCCTATCCTTCAGTTCCTTTCTGTACTGATCTCCCTTTGATGTCTTTTTTATGTTTGCAGTGTTTATTGATTGTGTGGGAATTATTTAGTGTCTTAGAAGTGCAAAATAGATTTTTATGCCCTCCTTTTCCCTCCCTATTTTCACTCATGTCCTTCCTCACCTCTCTCCTTCTCTTTGTTGTACTATACTAGAATTACTTTAGCTCATCTGTTAATTTGTATTTGAATGGTTCTTCATGTAATCTTATACTTCACTCCTCCTTTCCTTTATTTCACTCTACCTTTCACATATGAGAGAAAACATTTGAGTTTTCGAGTTTGACTAATTTCACTTAGCATTATATTCTCCTTTTCCTTCATTTACCAGCAAATGTCATGATTTCATTCTTTTTAACAGCTAAGAACTCCATTGTATTATGCTTGTGTGTTCGCTTGTATAATGTATGTGTATGTATATATATATATATATACACACACAAACCCACCTGTGTGTGTGCATGTACATATATGTATATCTCAATTTCTTAATTCATCATCTAATGATGGGTATCTGGGGTGATGAAGAGGGATAATTTAGAGTAGAAGAGTCAGCATGAATGTTGGCTAGGAATCAGAAACAAGCCTGGAAATTCAGTGGATGGAAAGGACATGCATCACATGTCTGTGAGAATAAGACCAGGACAGCAGCCTTGCAAGTTGGGCAAGGAGTGAGGCCACTGACACTGGAAGAGGCATGGTGCTGAAAAGTCAAGGAAAGTGGGACTATATTACAAGGATTTTAGCAAACAGTTAAGAGACTGAAGCAACATAAATATACATTGACAGATGAATGCATAAACAAAATGTGACATATTGGTACATTGGAATGTTATTAGGCTTTAAAAAGGAAGAAAATTTTGACATCTACTACAATAAAGCTGAATCTTGAGGGTGTTATGCTAAATGAAATAAGTTAGGCATAAAAGGAGAAATATTGTATGATTCTGCTGATATTAAATACCTAGAGCAGTCAAATTCACAGAAACAAAGTACATTGGTAAGTTCCAGGGGCTGAAATAAGGAATAAATAGGGAATTGTGGTTAATGAGCAGATAATTTCAGTTTTTCAAGATGAAAAAGTTTTGGAGAGCTTTTTTATGTTTGCAGTGTTTATTGATTGTGTGGGAATTATTTAGTGTCTTAGAAGTGCAAAAGAGATTTTTATGCCCTCCTTTTCCCTCCCTATTTTCACTCATGTCCTTCCTATGACTATGACTGAGCAGCAATAGGAAAGTGCTTAACACCACTGGATTGCTTGCTTAAAATGTTTACAATGGTAAATTTTATGTTACCAACTTTACCATAAGTATTTGATCACAAGTCAGGTTGAAAGGAGTAACCACTACTTCTCTTTCCTTATCTAGGAACCCACTGGTTGATTGAAATTCTCTGCCTGATTCACTCCAAGGGGGATCCCAGGTGGACTCAATCGGTGCCCATCTGGGAACGTTCACCCTGGTTAGAAATAGACTATGGTTACAAATTATTGAATGAGAGTGAGGGTCCACGGTTCATCACCTCCCACCTCCCCTTCCATCTTTTCCCCAAGTCTTTCTTCACTTCCAAGGCCAAGGTCAGTGCCTAATGTTGGAGAAATGTCTGATCAATGCTTTTTGCCCTGTAACGTGCCTAGGTAACCCCTGCAGATCTTTCTGGGGAACCTTCTCATTTGGTAGGTTGTATGGGACCTGAGCTTGTTAGGCATTAGGTGATTATGAAGTGTTCCTACCCCAGACCACACTTGAGTGCAAAGATATGGAGCATTCCACAGACTATCCTAGCCTTAGTTAAGTAGTAATGGGACTAGATAATGCCAGAATCTTAGAAAACCACATCTTACATGCAAACAGAATGTATAACTGAATACACACTAGATATCCCACCATTCCTGCTCTTAAAAAGGTTAGCCAGTATTAATTCAATAAAAGCCTCCTGCATGTATGTGGAAACACGCAAGACAGTGCCCCCATGGGGAGCAAAGCATGCATGCATCAATGCATAAATCCAGAGGAATACTGAGAAGTCATGGCTAGCTATTTGAACCACTACAGCCTACTGCACATAGCTGTCCTTTGTGGTTAGCAGCCAGTCCAACCTTCCCTGTGGCTCATAGATGATTAACAGAGACCATGGATATCTTAGATCTAACATACCACAGACTACTTTCACAAACACAGTTTCTTAAGGTGTTGTTGACTCTGCATTTTTTCATGTTTTATGCTTAAACTATTCCAAGAAACCTAGAATAAAAATCTCCTCTCTTAACACTGTTACATGGCTGGTGGGACTGCAAACTGGTACAGCCACTCTGGAAAGCAGTGTGGAGATGCCTCAAAAAATTAGGGCTGGAACCACCTTTTGACCCAGTTAGTCCACTCCTGGGTATCTTCCCAAAATAGCTAGAATTGGCTTACTATAGAGATATAGCTTCATCAATGTTTATAGCAGCTCAGTTTACTATAGCTAAATTATGGAACCATCTCAGATGCCCCTCACTTGATGAGTGGATTCAAAAACTTTGGTACGTACATACAATGGAGTACTACTCAGGTATCAGAGATAATGATATTATGGCATTTGCAGCCAAATGGATGGAGATGGAAAAAATTATGCTAAGTGATGTATCCCAAACTCAGAGACTCAAAGGCCGAATGTTTTCTCTCATTTGTGGAAGCTAGAATACAAGTGAAAAAAATATGATTGATGGCTAACGTAACAACTACCTCAACATGCATGAATTTTTACATGATCATGGGGAACCTTGCCTACGTTCCTGGGGGACATAGGGAGGGGTAGGGAGGGGGCAGGGAATAGGAGGGACATCATGGAGACCAGAGGGAGGTAATATGGGGGAATCTAATCAGAGGAGAACCTCAGACTTCCAAGAGAAGTCCAACTAAATTGGGGCTTAAGTAGGGGGAAACATGGAACCGTGGGGAACCCCAGGGGGGTAAACCATGGACTAGCACCAACCTTGGCTTATTCTGTCATTATACTTTTGTCCTTTATTGTTTGACGATAAATCCCTCCTAATTGTAAGACTATGTTTAACAAATTAAAAAAAAATCTCCTCTCTTGGAAATGTCATAAAGTGCATAAGAGTAAAGTTGCTCCAATTTACCCATTTCCATGCCTCGCATTGGGGTTTCATTCATCTGACTCATTAAATAGAGGCTAAGGAGGTGTAAGTCCTCAATAACAGAAAATTGGCACAAAATGCAAATTAAAATTCTGATGTTCAAGCACCAAATGTTTGTGTGTGTGCATGCACAATGCACTAATTTTAAATTCTAATTGCTTAATATGTACATATGTACAGAGTTAGGCAACTATCATCCAGGCCACACTTAGAACATTTCTACATTCCATAAAGTTTCCTCATTCCCCTTCTACCAATAGGTGCTGGTCAACTGAAGGACACACTCTCCTGACCTACAGTTACAGATTACTTTTGCTTGTTTTAAAATTTGTATAAATGCATTTATGCTATGTGAATTTGGAGTTTGGATTCCTTCACTCAATGTAAACTCTGTGAGATTTATCCATCATTTTACTGTGTGAATGAGTGTATATTGCTATGTATCTGAATATATCATAATTTATTAATCCATTCGAGTATCACTAATCATTACAGTAAATCACACAAATACTTACCAGTTACCATTTAAAACATTCCAGAAGCTTTCCATGTTGAGTAGACTGGTATCCCAGGAAGAGGCAGTGTATTCCTCTTCTATTCCTAGTACAATGAATACTTTCATAGGAACTTTAACATGTATATTTGATTAATGAATGCTATCACTAATTTATTAAGGGATTTCAGTGATGTTTAATAGAGATGAAATAGGAATTTCCTGGGTAAAGATCAAGATCAAGGTGGGAAATGACTGACAGAGACTGATTTTTTAATCTCTCATTTTTCATTAATTTAAGGTGATATACATTGTGAGAAATCCCAAAGACGTTCTTGTGTCAGGTTATTATTTCTGGACTTCAATTAGCTTTTACAAGAAAACACAGACATTTGAACAATATTTTGAATTGTTCCTCCAAGGAAATGGTGAGTATTTGTAACATGGACATCTGATTCCTCTTCTCTGCTGGTCTTTGTCTCAATTTTGTGGTATCTCTTTTTCTTTCTTTTATTTTCAAATTTTTTTCATTTTTTTATTCAAAATTTTATTTGTTGAACAAACTTCTAATAAAATAATATATATATATATATATTCTGAAAATTAGATTTACCCTCTAGAGCTCCAACAATTACCCACTCTTATCCCTCCCCGAACTCCTTCCCAATACATCTCTACAAATACCTTAGGTTGTATGACATTATACCTTATTCAGATTTAAAACATGAGAATTGACCTCCTTTCTCAATGGCCAGGGTCTAACTCCAGCCTCCACAGATGAGTGAAGTCATCCGACCCTTGGTTCTCTGGGTTATGCTTATTTCACTCAGCATAATTTCTTCCATAGCCATCTATTTACCTTCAAAGGCTGCAATATCATTGTTTCTAACTGCTGAGGAGAATTCCATGGTATATATCTACCACAATTTTTGGATCCATTCATCCAGTGAGGGACATCTGGGTTGTTTCCATAATTTAGCTATTGTAAATTGAGCTACTATGAATATTGATTTTGCTGTGTCACTGTAATGTGCTGATTCTAAATCCCCTGGACAAATACCCAGGAGAGGAATAGCAGGATCATATGGTGGGCTCATCCCTAGTTGTTTGAGGATTCTCCACACTGCTTTCCAGAGGAGCTGTACCAGTCTGCAGTTCCACCAACAGTGTGTTAGTGTGCCTATCTCTCCACAACCCCTCCAGCATCTATTATTCTTTATTTTCTTCATTTTTGCCAATCTGACTGGCTTGAGGTGATATCTTAATGTAGTTTTCATTTGCA
>PVKS010051594.1:0-11066 GCA_004027875.1 Aplodontia rufa | reverse complement strand
TTGCCTTAATTATCGGTTACAAAGAACTTTGAAAAGCTTACAGCAAAGCCAAATGCCATTTATTTTCATTTTAGTAGCATAAAATTAATTTTTCTCATTTCCTTTGTATTTTAGCAGATGTAATAAAAGAATAATAATTAAGTTGATTTAGTTTTTTGTGAACACAGTGTGAGAATTGGAAAGAATATAGATTCTATGTAGCACGAGAGACATTTCAAAAATTATTCGTAGTACGCTATAGTATAGCACCAGAAAATAAAAATAGGATCAAATCCATTTTATATGTGCTTGTTTTTGTACACATACACATATACACACACATAAATTCATAATATATGCACGCGTATGTAGATACACGTAATAGATATGTAACGCATATATAACATGTTAAAATAATTTACTGGTTCTATTCGTGATGAATTTCACCTTTGATTATTAAATAACAACACCAAAACACTTAAAAGTTTATATACAGAGTTCAGGATCCAGACTTCAACCCTAGCAAAACTTCTTCTCTTTTTGTACAATTCTAATTTTTTTCATTGTTTTCAACTAATTTGAAGATTTATAGTCCTCTATTCTTTTCCAATGCATTGTGAATTGTGTTTGAAATATGTCATAAATTTCTAATTTATTTTTATGCAGTAAAATTCAATGTTAGCTACATGCTAATTTAAGGTTCAGAATCATTGGTTTATAATTATCATTTGCTTTAAAGCATTTAATTCAGAAAGAGAAGTTTAAATTATGTTTGATATTGTTAATGTTGAATATGAAAAAATGTCAATCAGAGTTCAGTTTAGAATCAAAAATCATACCAGCAACCAGAATAGGGAAATTTCAAGGTTACAAGTTGTTAATTAAAACAAAAGATAAATATTAAGAGGCTGGATAGAGATAATGCTAAAGAGTAAAGTCATAGTAGACATAGGGAGCAGCCTCTATCTCTATCACTGAAGGTAAATACTAAAGAAAGAAGCAGGATTGAAGTGAATAGGACACACACACAACATACACACGCGTGCACGCACACTGGAGAGGATGGACTCATTGTTGAATGGATAGAGGTAAGATTTGATAAGGTGCGGCAGGTTAGTGTTAATAAGAAAGAACAGCCTCCCTTTAGGGTCTTGGTGAAACTCCATGGAAAGTCACCCATAGGACTGCTAGTGAGATTTGCGCTACTATTCTCCCTTCAATTTTCATGACTGCCCCCCTTTTTAAATTTCTTACTTCACGCTAGCTTATGAGAGAAAACATTTGACCCTGACCTATGAGAGAAAACATCAGACCCCTATTTTTCTGAGTCCGGATTATTTCATTAATGATGTTCTCCATTCCTTCCATCTACCAGCAAATGACATCATGTTATTTTTCAGTTTGGCTGAGTAGAACGCCATTGTACATATTTATCACATTTTCCTTATCTAATCATCTGTTGACTGACACCTGGCTGATTCCAAATCTTGTCTATTATGAGTTGTATGCTAAACTACTGACTTTCTTCTGTTCAACCTGCTCTTAGAGGAAGATGTATCAGTGCTAGAGCTCAGACTGTCTCAATGAAGTCTTTTATCAATGTATCATGTATTCCTAAAATACTGTTAATGATATTTTTAATGCAAATGAAACAGGAAGGATGGGGGTTTAAGGATCAATATGGAATACTGGTCTCAATTTTGTTTTAAAAATTTAGGGATTTTTTACAACCATAGTGTATCAAAGTGCATCAGATATCTGGAAAAGCTGCAGAGTTCACATTTCTGTAAATAAAATCCCTCAAATCATATTTGAACTTTTTAAGCCACATCTGACCCCATCTGCTTGACACTAAAAGTAAACAGTGGCATAATAGCATTAGCTCCAAACAGGAGCTACTGAACTATTTATATTTTTTTATTCAGGGTGAAAGAAGATCTATTAGTGCTGATTGCTGATTAGAATTCAAGTCCATGTGTATGGTTCTTCCAAATAGACAGTATACTGACAATAAAATGAAAAGAACTTGCCATCTGGTTTATTTTTTTAACCCATCACTGCCCCATAAATTAAAAAATCCCTTCATTTGATTAATCTTCGTAGTTTTGAAAAAGGGCAAAGTACGTTAGATTTTGTAGCCAAAGTTATTGCAGAAGTTGTCAAATTTCTCATTACAGACCTGTTTATGTTATTGGAAATTCAGGTATTTCTCACACACTGCTTCCTGTTTATAATCTCTCAATCTATTTCCTTAATTTTGTCAAATTTAAAAACCATTCAGTCATGTGAATATAACTCTTCAAGTTATCAAATTTTCTTTTTAATGGAACAGAACCTAAAACAATTTCCTTTTAAAAATAATTATATATTTAACTACACATTTTTATTTTCACCTGTTGTTTTTGAAGTTAATGGTCAATTATCTCCTTTATTTCACATTACTATTACTGACAAGTACTAAAATTCAGTAGGGAAGACTTTTCTTGAGTGTAAGTACTTTTTCACTCCTAGGGTTGGGATACGTTGTTCATTTGTGGAATATTCTTACCCTCAAGTAGCTCACATGGTTGGAGACGTCTCATTTCTGATATTTTTAGGTTAGGCAACGTTTCTTTGAAAAGCAGTTCCTTGATGTTTCAGTGGAGAGGAAAAAGTTTTGAAATAAAAGCAACAACAAAAACCTTATTCACCTCAACCTTTAACTTTTGTCTCTTTGTCATGAGTATACAATTCTTTTAAAACAACAATTATTCTCTTCTTTTTTTCAAGTTTTTATTTCTTTTATCTAGGGACTGAACCCCAGGGTACTTAACCATCAAGCCACATCCTGAGTCCTTTTTTTATTTTGAGACAGGGTCTCCCTACATTGCTGAAGCTGGCTTTCAACTCGCAATCGTGTCTCAGCCTCCTGAGTCACTAGGATTACAGGTGTGCGCTACTGTGCCTGGCAGTTATTTTCTTCTTCTTTTTTCAAATACTTCATTCTTAAGAAAACTGGAGAATAGGCAGGCACAGTGGCACATACCTGAAAGCACTTTGGCTCTTGAGGCTGAGGCAGGAGGATGGTAAGTTCAAAGCCAGCCTCAGCAACTTAGTAATATACCCTATCTCAACGTAAAAAAGGGCTGGGGATGTTGCTCACGTTTCAGCAACAAGAAAACTGGAAGAGACAAACTTAATTTCTTTGCAATGGTCTTCATACATCAAAACAAATACTGAATCAGAAGTAGAATTGAACACAATTGAAGAACTTGGGTCAATGGCAATTTTTTTTACATTTTTGTTATTGTCAATAGAGTGTTTGGTAGAAACACATGTAACAGTATATAACTAACTTACTCTCTGCCATTGAAAGAGATCATCCAATTTGCTGATTTGAGTTTGTTCAAATATTACAAAATTCTCCTCCCTATGATGTCATTTTTGCAAAGTTGTCATTATTCTCTTTCACTCATTTTCACACAAAAATGAGTGGAGTGAATAATTTCAATAACTCAACGATCATTATTAATTTCAAGCTCCTCCTTAGTAATCATTAATTAGCTTATTTTTGTATCTTTATTTGTTGATGAATTCAAAATAACTCACATTTTAAAAAACTAACATGCCAAAACAGACCTTTCTGTTCATTTTGTTTATCTTTGGAAGAATTTTTGTTTTTACAGAGTTTTAAAGACTGTAGTCTCTTTCAACTTCCTAATTTTAGAAGAGTTCTTAGTAAAAATATTCATAGCAGCCACTAAGCAGCAATAGGGAAGAAGACACAAAAAAGGATGAACATGTGTTTTTTATCTGATTATTAATTTATACCAAAATATTAACAAGTAAAGAAAAAGAAAGAATAAAATGAAGAATACAAATGACAATTAAGATCTAACCAAGGTTTATTGTTGGTTCCTGTATTGAATAAGCAGCTATACAAACACTATTGTGCTGGTCATTTCCCAAGAATCTGTACGCTACTGAATCCACAGGGACTATCAACTGTATACTATATGGTCCCACTTTATAAAGTATGGTCACCTTAGCTCTTGCTTAACATTATTTGTCTTCTAGGCAATCATGACAGTGTAAGTCTTAGATATTTAATTATTGTTGTATGGAAAGATCTCTTCATTGTACATTTTTAGTATTTTTAAAATTCGTAATCTAACACAGATGTTTATTGGTTCTTAGGAAAAGAATCAAGAAGCACTGATACTAGTACTGCCTTCTGCTCTGTGAATATTTCCATGAGCTGTGCTTTGTGACATGGTAATGAACAGTGTGGCATTTCTGCAATATGTTTTAATTTTATAAATTTGTCACTGAGTTATTAATAAGCAAGACCTTACTGGTCACTGAGACTGATGGCTATCTTAATCAATGCTTTTGTGTGGATTCTGTGACCTAATATATTTGATTTGAATTTATCTCTACAGTGCCTTCTTCTTGAAGGAGGCATGTTTTTAAAGAAATTCTACTGTACTTATGTTGGAATTACTTTTTGTTTTTTAGTTATTTATATTTGTGTTTCCATTTAACATTCTGTTAAATTAACAACTTTTTGGAGAATTGTTCCCAGGCAGGAGAAAAGGTTAAAATAGGCAGAAAGAAAATTTGGGCCCCTTCCAGGTCAGGTCTCTGTGTAGCTCAGTTGAGAAACTCTAGCAAAAACGAGGCCTCAACTAATTCTGGTTGATTTCCATATAAGCAGAAAAAACCTGATAGTGAGATATCTGTTGCCTAGTGCCCAGACCCCCAACAAAACAAATCATAGTACCCCAACCAGATCAAGGGGCATGTGAAGAGCTTGTGCACACTGAGTGTCTTACCAAGATTTTTAACCCTGTAGATTCCTATAAACCCCTACACAATAGCCACTCCCCCATTTCCTTCTCTAGAGACCTCTCTTGTGAGTTTCTTTCTTACTTCTTACTTCTTACCTTTTTTCTCCTCTCTTCCTTTCTTCCACCCTCCCTCCCTCCTTTTGCTCTCTCTCTCTTTCATTAAACCCTGCTACTTTGCTCTCATCCTTGTGTCCATGGATTTCATTCTTTGAATTTGCAAGACAAAGAACCCCACCCCACCCCTTGTGCTCCATGAATAGATCTGTTTAACCAACACCACAATCAATCAGAACATACATCAATTCCATCCCCTCAGAAAACTCTCATACTTTTATGGTCACACCATCCCATATGACTAGTGAACACCTATCTGTTCAAGGATGCCAATTAGGGGCTGAAGTGGTGGCTCAGCAGTTATGGTGCCTGCCTGGCAAAGTAAGGGTTGTGAGTTAGAATACCAGCACCATGTACACAACAAAGTGTTGGAGCAACAAGGGCCACATGAAAAACTAAATAAAATTGATTCCTCCCTCCCTCCTCTGTACCATTAAAAAGAAAGACAGAAAAAAAGAATGCCAAGTAAATGGAATCATACAATAGGTATTGTTAGAAATGTATTTCTTTCGCATGTAATGTGGTTGGTCTCAGAGCTTAGTTCTTAGACATGGCATTACATATATAGCAGAACTTAAAAAAGAAAAATTATTAAAACAAGAAAAAATAATAAATTAAACTTTGAAAAAATTATATATATAAAAAGATTGTTGAAGAATAAACAGTAAACTTTACATTACGAAATATTGAAAAAGCTTATGTATGACAAGGGTTTGCATCCAAAATAATTTTAAATACCTGTAAATTTCAACACCTGTGAAAAATAAACAACTCACTCAAAGAGAAAGGAAAATCAATGAGGAAATTGTTATTATTTGAAACATTTCATGACAGTGTTGGAAACGAATATGCAATGTGGATTTGAATTTTTAAGATTTTATCATTTTTTAAATTCAAATAGGAGGTGTTAATTTTGCTATCAGATTATCAGATGCCTCTGCTGGACTTTTCTTGATTCATTAATAGGGTTCCTTCCTTGGTTTTCTGAAACCATAGTAGAGAAACTGATTAATGAGACAAATATTGATTTTAATTTTCAGTCTTCTGAAAACTAATTGATAACATTTGATAAATTTAATGGACAAACACACAGATAGGATGCAAAAGATCTGTATTGTATATCATAGTCCTTAAAAATTTATAAACAACTATATTTTCACAGGCCTACTGTGAAACTGAAGCAGCCTGAAGGCCCCTTTTTAAACTCCAAATCTGCCATAAAGATTTTGGACATGTCAGTCACAGTACAAGGCATGAGTTTGCTAGAAGGTATAGAAAATTTTAAAAATGAACACTGTCAAGGAAGAGAGAGGGTCCTCTCAGATAAGAGAGGAACATCGCACCCTTCCTGTCCTCCAGTTTTATTGGGGGTACCAGTGAAGTTTCCAAAGAGTCATGCCCATGTCCACCTCTTGAATTCTGATTGACAGCATGGGAACTGTAACTCTGCCTGGAAGAGATGGGCTGGTGTTCATGGAGTTGGAAGTTTTAAGGAAATTGGGCCACCCATTTTTGCCTCAATTCCCTGCCTCCTTAATTGGTTTATTACCCTTTGACCCTCAGCAAAACTTTCCTTATGGGGATCTTGATGTTTTAGTTGACAGTTATGACAGTTGCTGATTCCCACTGGTCCAGACCACTCAGTAGGGTGTGACATGATCTTGAAATAATAGATTTTTAAGGGGATTTAATTGTGGCTGAGGATCTGGGGTTAAACATACAGGTCCCCATCTTCCAGGTGCTCATCTGTCAGGCAAGTTTCCCTGTGGTTTTCTATTGCCCTTCATTGTCTTTCTCCTGCTCACCCATTCATAACTGACTAGTTACCTAACACTTCCAAGTGCATTCTTATTCAATATCTCAATAAATCTTAATCTTTAGCTAAATAATCATTTTATTATTTTTAAAGTTGAAAATTACTGTTAGGTAGAACTTGACCTAGGCATTGCCATTTTAAAACATGCTCCATCTTAGAAGAAGAGCCACTTGAAGGTCAGTCTGTCTCAGCTGCCCCTAAAACCCCAGGTAATACTCTATTTTCTTGCAAAGAAACCCTCCAAAACACTTCATCATCATAAAAAATGACTTCTCCAAGACAACTCCCTAGCAGTGCCCTAATTCCTTCCTCCCTCTACCACAGGAAAAGCAAGACAGGTCTCAGACTCCAATGAACCACCCTGCACAGGTTTGTCCTGAATAAACCTGCGTTACTGTTGAGTCACCTCTGTTCTCTATTTATTTCCTTCATTTGTGCTGAAAACCAGGACCAGTCTTCCAGACTCTCATCATGGGCCTCTCTTGACCTTCTCCTGATTCATCTCTTTCAGTCTCCCTTTTTTTCCACCACCTCTCCTTCTGGGAGCTCCAGTAAGGACCATCCACATTGCTGGACATCAGATCCACCTCTAGCCATGTGAATTGGGTGAGTGAGCCCCCTCTGACTTTTGGATTCATGGAATCCCTACAAATGTTTCTTTCTCTGGAGATAGTGTTCCTTTGACATGTACTGGTTTCAGGTGAAAGAAAACTCCACCACCGCTGGTTGGCAACACCTTGCTTTCTTTAGGGGACTCCATTGCTCCATCAATCATTCCTGGAATGAACCCAAATTCTTATGGGGACACTCTTGACTTTGGGCTTTCACTCTGCCACAACCCTTGAGGCTCTGTTCAATCCATTTCATATTGGGTAAGTGATCCCTTTTGAATTTTTTGGATTCCTGGAACCTCTGCCATTGTTTCTCTCTCTGTGGATACTATTCCTTTGACAAATCTTAGTGCTGGGTGAGAGAAATTCCTGCTACCACTGGGTGTCAGTGATTTGCTTTCTTTGGGGATGCCCATTAATTGGCTGTTGTTCCATCAGTTGTTCTGGGAATGACTATAGAGAAAACAAATTCTTGGTTGTCAGGCAGTCAATAGAGTGTTTCCTATAAAATGTTTAGGTTAAGGCCACTCTCTGCCACTCTTCCTTCTCCACGTTAGGATGACCCCCAAATAGGCTAGAATTAAACTTGTTTTAAAGTTGTCCTCAAAGATAGATTAACTCCACTACTGATCAGAGAGTCAACAACATCTTCCTGTAAGCTCCATTAGAATTGCTCAATACCAGTGCCTTCAGGAGTTCTCAACTATGCCCCCTCTCAGTAGGAAATAGTTGAAGATACAGTGACACTCTTTCTCCCATAACCCCTTTCTTATTAAATAAAAAATAAAACGCAGGAATGTTAGGTAGCACCTGACTTAGGCAACGCTATTTTGGAACCTATCCTGTACCTTAAAACAAGAACCAACTCAATGTCATTCTGACTCACAGGTCTCTACCCCCACTCCAATACTCCACTCTCATGCAAAGAAACCCTAAGCACACTATCATCATAAGAAAGGACTCCATCAACACAACTCCCAAGCAATGCCCTAATGCCCTCCTCCCTCAAGGCCCCTATAACTACCCCTGGGTGTAAGTGAAAAATGCATCAGACTCCACTGCTCCCCCCTAGAGGTTTGTCTCAAATAAACCTGTATTACTGTTGAGCCATCTCTCTCTCCTCTCTTTATTGCCTTCATTTGTTACTTTCTTTACAATACATATCTAACTAGAAAATTAATATTAGACTATAATAATGGTAAAACATCATATATTAGTCTGGTAAATTTGCCATAACAACAACAAACACTGGTGGCTTAAACAACAGGAATCCATACCCTCATAGATCTGGAAACTAAAAATCAAAGCTGAGGTACTGGTCACTTGTTATCTGGGGCATTTCTTTCTGATTTCTTTTTCTTCCTTCCTTCCTTTCTTTTTTTTTTTTTCTTTGTTTCAAGAGAGAAAGGGACAATGAGAGAGAAAAAGAGAATCAATTTTATTTAGTCTTTGATGTGGCTTTCATTGTTCCGACACTTCCTTATGTGTGTGGCACAGCCGAGGCAGAAAAAGTTAGGCAGTCAGTGTAGACAGAACAATGTGGGTTGATAAGGAGAAAATTAACTGATGGTCATCTTTCCTGAGAGGGCAAAGACATCCCCCCAATGCTAATAAGGGTCTGACAAGATAGACACAGATGCAGACACTCCCTGCTGCTAAGGAAGGAACCACATTCTTTATATTGGCGCCTAAGGCATGGACCAAAGACTGGACCAGAATGCCCCATGCCTATGTCCTAGGTACAGGGCAGGGAAGTAGTGACCAATCGAAGAGAGAATGTCATATAAAAAGGGCAAACCTCACTGCCTCTTTGGCTCTGTCCCCTTCCCCCAGTCTGGGGGAAGTCTGCTCTTTTCCCTATGCTTTACTTTCTATAAAATAAAATCCATCTACTACGCTTGCCTCAATGTACCTCTGTTTCATTCTTCGACTCTGAGAGGAGAGGAACCTGACATCCACATCACCAGCATCACTGCTGTTGGAAAGCACCCTGCAATCCCTGAGGCACCACTCCAACCCCTATGATGGCCCTTCTTGATGCCTCTTCATGTGATATTCCCTGTGCTCAGGCACTGGCATCTGAGTTCTCTATTCCATGTTTTTATAAGAGACAATTAACCCTGGGTTAGGTCTTGCCCTAGCAGCTTCTATTTAACTTAATTATCTCTTCAAAAGCCCTATCTTCAGAGTTACATTCTGAGATCACGGGTGTTAAGGGCTTTAATGTTTGAAGTTGTTGATGTTAGTGGGGGTGGATTCAGTCTATACCAGCAGGAATAATATGTATGCATGTGTCATTATTCATACCAATACATTACTTAGAATTTTTAAAACAATTATTTATTTTATATTTGGTCATTTCTATTAAGGAAATGAGTTTGCTCAAACTATTTACCATGACAACCACGCATCTTATAAAGTTATTTAAAACTGACATTAGTTATTAGCATATAAGATATAAAATTAATATTAGTTTTTACCACATAAGTATATATTAAAAATGGAAATCTGGATGTAATTTTATATACAAATTAAACATACATGATTTGTTCATCAATCAAAAGTTTTTGATATACTACCCTTATTCTCAGGCACTAATTCAATGAATAGAACTCACTCAATTTAAGTGGATTAAAAAAAAAGTGGAATAGAAATATACTTAACAATTAGTATATATTTCAGATATAAATTGTTGATCTTTTATAATTTGTTCCAGAAGAACCTTTCTCCTGAGTATATTAATTTAGAAAATACTATTGATAAAATTAAAAGTGAAACATATACTAGATCAAAGTACCCTACTTTGCAGTGTGAAAAATTAGTGGTCTGTAGTTTTGCTTATTAATTTTCCTGCAAATTCCAATCTTCATATCCATGGCTAAGAGCCCAGGATCTTAATTCACTCATTTCCATCAACGTTCTATGATGGATTATATTAATTCTAGAATTAATTCTGCAACAGTGGTCCATTTTATGCTTTGAATTTAGCCTCATTGCTCTGCCATTGTGACTTAATTTTAAAAGGGATATATTTATTTCTCTTGCCCTGTTCCCACTCCCTCTCTAATCTCTCTTTCCTCATCTAAGGGGAAATGGGATTACCCTAGTTTCCTATCCTAAGTGGAGTTATCTGTCCTTGAGCATACACTCAGCACAGGAATGACATAATTCAGACTTGGGGAAGGCACTGGATTAAAGAAATGACTAGCTCCCAAATTAACAAGTGAATTACAACTCTAAACAGAGAATACCTGGAATATAGCCTTTGAATTACCTCTTAGAAAGCTCCCTCTAATGGGCAGAGTCACAGCCTCTGGGACAGGAGTTCCTTGTGCTTCTCTTTTCTTAGCAAAGCAATAAAACTTTTTTTTTTCAAAACTCTTCCTTTTTTTATTGGATTGGCATCAGGGACAAGAACTGAGGTTTCACTAACAATGCAATAGGAAAAAATAGTTATAATACATGTACAAACATCGTAACTAATTCATTCACACAGGACTGAATCTAAAGTGAATATTGTTGGTACATAAGGACATCATTAGTCAAACAAATTTAAAGCAAATTGTTTCACACATGAGAATCAATTAAATATTTATGTATAAGCCTCACAACCCCATGCAAGCATAAACCTTTCATTTTAGGTGTCTAAATTGGCAACTATTATATGTGTGTGAAAATTTTAGTTTGGTGAAGGGTTTGAATTACCTTTTCTCCATA
>PVKS010051593.1:0-11080 GCA_004027875.1 Aplodontia rufa | reverse complement strand
ATGCTACTTTAATTTAAATTTGTTCTTAAATGCAAAGATTATTGAAGTCAAAAGAATGTATGATCTGAGATTGTCATAGCTATGTCAAGGATAGTATTAGCTTTTATTTATCAGAAAGCATTTGGGAAACAAACTCTTATGCCATCATGGAGATTCAACTTGGTCATTTAATGTATTCAATTAAAAATTGAGTCCTGGGCTAGATCGGTGGCTCAGCAGTTATGGCACTTGCGAGGCATGCTCGAGTATGTGTGTTCAAACCCCAGTAACCACGTACACAATTAAGTATCAGCACAATGAAAGCCATGTGAAAAACTCAATAAAAAATTGATTCTCTCTGTCTCCCTCTCTATCTCACTGTCCTTCTCTCTTTAAAAAAAAAAAAAAGAAAAAAGAGAAAATATTGAGTCATGATGGACTCATGGATGAGAAGCCATGTTAAAAACACAGTAAAAATGGTAACATTAAAAGTGTATATTAAAAACCCACTAATACTAAAATACTTTGAACTGAAGGATATAGAACAAAATGTGAATTGACACACACAAAAAGTGAGTAGTCAAAACTTGGAGATTGCCTCCCTTTGGAGTGACAGAGTTTGCCAACCCACAATAGAACAAGAGACCAGGATATGCCAACCCTAATACTCCCCATTAGCATAAAGATTATTTTGAACTGATAATTTGGAGAAAGAGCAGGAAAATATTTGAATGCAAAGAAGTTATCCTTTTGAAAGAGATCTTTACAATTATGAAATACATAAAAATAAAAAATATAAATCACAGGAAATTTTTATCAATGGAGAAGGAATCTCCTCATTTTTCTTGGTACATGAAATAATAAAATGCTATTCATTTTTGTCCTGTTAATTTTTAAGAAGACACCAAGAACCAAGATAGGAGAGAGGAAAATTTCCTTTTGATAGTTTCCTTTTGATAGTCTACTTTTGATTACAGAAATATTCTGAGATATCCTAAATTTAATTACAAGATTTGGAAGATGAAGAGCAGCACAAATGGGGGAAGTCCATCTGTGAACAAGCTTTAGCTGAGAACAAGTGGCCATGTCACATCCTTGATGCTTGTGAAAATCCTAACTCAAATTCCCTCATAACCCTTTGCGTTCCACCTTGTTATAATTCCAACCAATCAGAAGCAAGGGTAACTTCCCCTATGGACTATTTCCTATTCCAAAGCTCCTCTTCCTTGATGCAATCCTGTTCCTCTTAGTCCATAGTGAATTTAAGTTCAATATAAGCAACTTAAGCTTTCCTTACCCAAAATTTCAGTATAAACCATTATTCTTAGATCTAGCCTACATTTTTATTTATTGTTTATTTATTTATTTATTTATTTATTTATTTTTATGGTTACCTAGTTCATTGACTGGTAGTTTTGGTAACTTGTCCTAGCACCTGGTCCTTTCTAGCCTAACATCTATAATAGCAAAATAATTCATTTTTTCTTTTCAGAGATCCCTTGATGGTAAGAGTTGTGGCTTAACGCTTTGAAATAAACAAAAACACATAAAAGACAAGCACATTTCACAAGAGGACTAACAATGATCAATTAACTTCATTCTACTGTTGCATTCTATTATTCAGTTAATAAGTATAGAAATATGTTGTTGAAAATTTATCAAGGTGGTAATCAAACATATTAATTCGAAAATTCACACTTTACTAAGATTGATGGATTGATTGATTGATTTCATTTAGCAACAAGAAGCAGCCTTAATGGAACCCCAGGCCAGAGGTCTAATTGGGAATCCCACAAATCAGATCTGGGCACTGGTCCAAAAGCAGAGAAAAAGTAAGGTTAAAAACGTGAAAGAAAGTTTAACCAGTGTAGCTACACAGTGAGGATAAGGGACCCATGTCCTAGTTCCTATCTTCCAGGGGCTGGAAGTGTTTATGAGGGCAAGGGTTGGGGGTTTGCAGACCTGGAGATTTTCCACACTTGCCATAGCAGGTGATAAGGATCAGTTGTGGTCTGCCCATCTCAGGTCAATGTGGTCTTATCTGGGTTAAGAAAGTTACTGTTGCCTGGGAGCTACCTTGGACTCATCACAAGCTTAGACAGGATCTTTTTCATGGAATCCAAGATCACTTACAGCAAAGGAGATGGATCAAAAATGGACGAAAACTGAGGCTTTCAGCCCTCCAAATCTAAGTCCTTGTTACTGCCAAATTGATGTAATGAAAACATTAAAAGTTTTTAAAGAGTTTTCTCAATGCCATCATTCATGTTTTATTAATTTTTTTAGTTTTGTTTGTTTGGTTTTAATCATATCCTCACTACTTTCATGAATAAAATCAACTAATCTTCTCAATTCCCTTGTAAGGTATTTAGGTTCAGGTCCATGCTTGTCTGCTTTTCTGAGTAAACTTTAAAGAAGCGAACGTTGATTGATTGCATAAAGACTAGACCTGAGAAAATATTTGAAAGCATTCTCTCATATCCTGAATGCAAACTCTTGCTGAATTATAAATAGTATTAGACTTTTTGTTTTGAGTTTTGTAACAATGACAAGAATGATCATTAAAAGGACTTCAATGATGTTGTACATATTCCTGAAATGTATACACCAGAACATGATAGTTAATAATTTAAAACTACTCTTTCAGAGATTAAAAACTTTTAAAAATTAGTTTAAGAGTAAAAGTTTACCTCATTGGAAGCATTGGGGCTAATGGAGAGGTGCTTGCTTTTTGTTCTCTTAGATATGTAACATTAGACTGGAGGGAGGTAGTGTGGGGGAATCTAATCAGAGCAGAACCTCCAACTTCCAGAAGAAGTCTAATTAACTTGGGACTTAAGTAGGGGGAAACATGGAACCATGGGGAAACCAAGGTGGGTAAACCATGGCCTGGCACCAGCCTTGGCTTATTCTGTCATTATAATTTTGTTCTTTATTGTTTGACGATGAATCCCTCATAATTGTAAGACCATGTTTTATGAATAAAAATTTTAAAAAGTTAAATTAAAAAAAATATATGTAACATTATATTTTGGTTTAATTTACAGGTTAAAAATTTTCTACATTCCTAAATTCATTTTTTCCCTTCATTACTTTTTCTTACAAACCCTTTTAATTTAGGTAGCAGATTTTTGATTTAGCACTATTACTGCTTTCTTAGAATATTTATATAATTGAAAGAATACTAAAAGGAGACAATTTCTTTGACAAATAACTAACCCATAACAGTCTAAGCATTTAAGTATGAATCAATATGCAAAGCTTTGTATATTTAAAAGAGTTCTTGTTTATGATTCACAATAAATTCAGTCACAGGGTGTTCTGAAGAGATTTCCATTTCAATTAGGCAGGCTTGATTATCACACTTTTAGTGAGGCATAAAGAACACTGCAAGGTTAACACCAACAGAAAGATGTAAAGTGCAAATCCTGTAGAAGATATTCTCTACAGTTTCAAGGAGTGAAAAGTAAGAGATAATAAAATAGCTCCTTGTCTTTGGGAAATGTTATACTCAATAATGAGAAAAAAATTCATAATTTTCCTTTAAACTCTGGAAAAAATAATTCCTAGAGCAAATTTTTTATTAATTGATATAAATCCTGATTAGCCATCTTCCTTAACCATTAAGCAGATTAAAAAAGATAATTAATACAATGAATGAAAATAAAATTAATGAAAATTTAATTTATACAGATTCAACTTAGAGATCTTCAAGATTTAAGACTTCCTTAGAACAGGATAAGACATCAGAAATGGTGAAAATCTTCTTGATATATTAAATACACAATTTGGAAATTTGGCTTGGGAAAAGTTTATGGGATACCTAAATTCCAGACAAAAAAATAAGCATTTATTTATACCAGTATAGGATTATATCACATAATTGTTAAATCATATTTGGTATTCTATTTTATAACATCTCTAAGCTATATCATCTCATTTGTTAACTATTCAAAATAGATTAAAAATGAACTGCATCTGACTTATTTAGATTATTATTTCATCTAATGATTTACTTAGGATTTTTAAAAATATATGCAGCTTTTCTGTGTATGAAAATATTTCAATTATACAACTTACTGAGTAGAAAAGAATACTAGGCCCAAATTTATCTTGATTCTCATTGATGTTGGGAAACTCCTTCATATAAGGAAGCAGCTCAATATACATAAATATGACATACTGTGTTTTCTAGAACACAAGAACATAAACTCTCAGCATAGGATTAAGAGTTACACATTAATTCAGTGTCTCATTCAATTATTCCTGTTACTTTTATGATAAATGAAGTGGAAAAGCAAATGCTAGTTTTCTTGCGGAACATGTAAATCATTGCTTTCTTGGTAAGTTATTTAAGGAGGTATTAATTGAGTTTTAAGTCATGTAAGACTAAATGAATTAAATGAAGTTTTTGTTTAGATAATTAACTTACCATATCACACATACATATGCAAAAATCTATGTTGAACCCTAGTGACGAATCAGAGTAAGTGACTGCATTTTTTTTCATTTCTTTGAATTCATCTCTTCATCCTACCCAAGGAAGCATCTCAACAAAGTGAAAAACAACATCTTTTATTAGATTCAAGTAACAGTTATGGTCACAAGGGCAAACTGACACTCCTGAAGCTGAAGAGATAGTCACAGGGCAGGATACCCGAGACCAGCAAATCAGGAGTAGTAGTCACTGGAGTCAGCTTTGATCAATGGCAAAGGGCTGAAAATGTGATGCTTAATAGTTAAAAATGTTTCATGGCTGTCTTCAACACCTTTACTAAGTCCTAATGGTGAAGAACAGAGAAACATCTCCCCATGTTTGGTATATAAGATATAGAAAAGTACTCTTTTGAAATATGTACAAATTAAAAATAACTGTTTTTCAATATGCCTAGATGATTCTCTACGAAAAGGACTACTTTATCAGAACCTTTCTGACCTTAAATCATCAAGGTAATTAGCCAAGTCTGACCCCTCTATCATTCATGTCTCAAAAGGAAAAAAATAAACAAGGTTAAGAAATATTTGCTCTTAAGGTCAAAGCCCAGTTACCCAGGTCCACTAAACACCCCATTTAAGCATGGGCTTTTAGAACATCTCCCTGCAGAAGAGATTCTGTGTAGTGTCAGTGGCTTGGAACAGACACTATACACACCCACACACACACACACACACACACAACACAAACACACACACACACACAAGGAAACGAGGGGAAACTGATGCCTCTAAGACCAGTAGCTTCAAACATATACATTCCAACCCCTGCTCAGAAAAATAGAAACACACTATATTAATGCATAAGTTCCTATTTCCCCATATATGATTTTTGCTTTTCTTTTCTATTTTTTTTTTAAAGAGAGAAGGACAGTGTGAGAGAGAGAGAGAGGGAGAAACAGATAGAACCATTTTTTATCGAGTTTTTCACATGGCTTTCATTGCTCTGACACTTAGTTGTGTATGTGGGTATTGGGGTTTGAACCCGTGTACTTGGGCATGCCGGGCAAGCGCCATAACTGCTGAGCCACTGCTCCAGCCCTAATGTTTGCTTTTCAAAAACAAAAAATATTATATTGCATGTTAAGAGGCAAAAAGAGTCAGAAGAGAAAAAGCAAGCATGCTAACTAAACAGTTTTGAAAAAGATTTTGAAGTTTATAATGAATGTGATTAATATGTTAAGGATGCTGATGAAAAACCTTTGACATGAAAAAACAAGTGAGTAATGTAAGAAAAGAGATGAAAAAATAAGAAATATCAAATCTAAGAAAGAATAAAAAGGAAAGCACTATAGCAACAATGTGGGATATCTTTAATAGGTTGGGGAGGCCAAACAAAGCTAAGGAAAAATATCAGAATGTTACAATCCAACTCTGAAAACAAGCCCAATTTACTATAGCTAAATTATGGAACCAACCCAGATGCCCCTCACTTGATGAATGGATCCAAAAACTGTGGTGGTACATATATACAATGGAATACTACTTGACTGTTAGAGAAAATGATATATGGCATTTGCAGCCAAATGGATGGAGATGGAAAAAATTTTGCTAAGTGAAGTATCCCAAACTCAGAGACTCAAGGGCCAAATGTTTTCTCTCAATTGTGGAAGCTAGAATATAAGTGGAAACAGTTCATCATGTATGAACTCTTACATGATCATGGGGAACTGTGCTTAGGTTCCTGGGGGACGTAGGGAGGAGGGTAGGGAGGGGGGAAGGGAATAAGAAGGACATCAAAGTGACCAGAAGGAGGTAGTATAGGTGAATCTAATCCAAGGGGAACCTCCAATTTCCACAAGAAGTCCAACTAATTTGGGGCTTAAATAAAGTGAAACATGGAGCCATGGGAACCCAAAGGTGGGAAACCATGGTCTGGCACCAGTACTGGCTTGTTCTGTCATTATACTGTTGTTCTTTATTGATGATGAATCCCTCCAAATTGTAAGACCATGTCTATCGAAAAAAAAAAAAACCTTGAAAAATCATACCAAAAAGTAAACAAAAACAAAAACAGAAATTCACATTGACAGATATATAAATTGTAGGACTACTAAAAATGTGTGTAATTGAAATACAAGTAGGAAAACAGAAGAGTCCAGAAAAGTATTGAAGTAATAATGGTTAAGAATTTTGCAATGGCAGGTACCAAACCACAGACAGAAGTGAGCACCAAGCAAGATAAATATGAGTGTACCATGTACAAACTGCAGAGAATCTGAGACAAGGAGAATCCCTGAAAAGAAAACTGAGGGAAAGAGATCTCACTCAAAGAGGAACAAGAATAAAAATTACATTAGACTTCTTATCATAAACAATGAAGCAAAAGATTGATGGAGTGAAATTGTTAAAGTGTTGAAAGAAAAATAAAAACAAGAAAACTTAGAAGGTATTTCCAGTGAAACTATGTCCTTCAAAAGAGAAGGGGGAATTAGGACTTTCTAAGAAAAATATAACTGAGGGAATTTGTCCCTAGTAGACTTTACTTGAAAGAAGAGAAGGACATTAATTTGATTAAAACTTTCATCTACATAAACGAATAACATCAGAGGTAATAAAGATAAAATAAAAATATTTTAATTTTCATTATCCTAATTGATATAGTAAATAAGCTTTTTTTCAAAGTAAAAATAGCAACAATATACTGGATGATTATTGCATGGACATACATGAAATGAATGATAGTTATGTCATAATGAAAGACTAAGGAAGTCAAAATGCTTCTGAGAGGGCTCTAAGGTACCTGCACCATATCTAAAAGTGTTAATACAACATAGACTTTAGATTACTTGTAAATGTTTATTGTTCTAGGACAAACACTATAAACACTTTAAAGATTTCAGTTAATATGCTAGGAGAGAGGAAATAGAATTGAATAAAATACTTAAAAGCAGAGAAGTCAGAAATAAAAAGAAAGATTTAAAAAATAACAAAGAAACAAGTATAAACACATGGGAAAAGTAGGTTGCAGATGTTAACATTTAAGTGATCATTTTAGATATCAGTGGACTAAATACTATTTAAATGACAAACACTATTAGAATATATAAAGATATTAAATTACATATTGCCTACAAAAAGTTCACTTTAAAAGTAAAACAGAAAGATTAAAATGATGGACAAAAATATACTGTGATAACATTAATCAAAACAAACTGGGAGTAACTACAATAATTTCAGATAATATTGACTTCAGGACCAGAAATATCATTTTCCAAAATGGCATAGTATACCTCAATGTGCATGCTCGTAACAACAGAGTATTAAATAAGGTGAGGCCAAAAACTGTTAGAATTATAAGGACAGCCCAGTGCAATGGCACATGTCTGTAATCCCAGTATCTTGGAAGGCTAAATCTATAGTAATCCAAGTTCAAAGTCAGCCTCAGCAAGTTAGCAAGACCTGTCTCTAGATAAATACAATAAATTAATAAATATAAAGGACTGGAGATATGTCTCAGTGGTTAAAAGCCTTGGATATCATCCTTGTACAAAAAAAGTTAGAGGGCTGGAGCCGTGGCTTGACGGTTATGGCGCTTGCCCAGCATTCAAAAGTACACAAGTTCAAATCCCAACACCCACGTACACAACTGGGTGTTAGAGCAACAAAAGCCATGTGAAAAACTCAATAAAAATTGTTTCTCTCTGTCTTTCTCTCTCTCTCTCACTGTCCTCTTTAAAAAAATTTTACAAAAAATAGATAAATCTTCTAAGATACTTTAAGATTTCAAAATTGCTATCATATGTAGGTGCAGAAACAAACTGAACAGCACCATCTATCAGTTGGATCCAATAACATTTATAAAATTCCTTACCTACAGACAGTAAAATATATATTCATCTCAAGCTTGCCTGGAATATTAAACACAATGGACCACATTCTGAGTCATATAATACAATTTTTAAAATGAAAGAATAGGAATCATAAAATGTGTGCTCTGAGATCACAATGAAATTAAACTTGCAATCAATAATAAAAATAGCCTATAAATTCTAAAATAATTGAGTTTTAATGACACATTTCTAAACAATATATGATTCACAGAATAACCCTCAAGGGAAACTTAAAATTGTTTCAACTACTTGAAATTGAATATTCAACTTACCAGAAATTATTGGATAAAGCAAAATCGTTGTGTTTGGAGGAAAATTTGCTACATAGAACAACATGTTATAAAAGAAAGATCTAAAATCAATAATCTGATCTCCTATCTTCGCAAACCAGAAAAAGAACCAAATAACCAGTTAGCAAGCCAAAAAAATAAATAGTAAGGATCAGAGCAAAGATCAATGGAATTATAAACAAGAAATCAGTAGAAAAAATCAAAACAAAAAAGAGACTTTTAAAAATAATTATTAAAATTTCAAAATGTATATTTATGATAAGAGTGATATAAAAGAGAATAAAAATTAATCAGAGAAAGAAGACAAAAATTTAATATCAGAAACAAAAAAGGTCATCACTACTGATCTCATGGGTTAAAAAGATAACAAGAAAGCCTTTGAAAAATTCTGTGCCCACAAATTTGATAACATAAATGAAAAGGACCAACTACTAAAGACAAATCCACCAACACTCACACAAGGAAAATAGATAACCTGAGTAAAAATTTATCTACTTAAGCAGATGAATCAATAAGTAATAACCATCAAAAATAATTATATCCCTAGGATCAGATGAGTTTAAACACTACCAACATTTGGAAGAAATCTCACTAATTCTTTATAATCTCTTCCAAATGTTAAAGACTAATTAATTCTGCAATACAAATATTCTCTTAATACAAAAACTAGATAAAGAATTAAAATCATGGAAAACCACAACTTAATAAAGTCCTTAAAATTATTAGAAAAAGAAATCAACAATAAATCAAATATAGAGTATCATCAAGTGAGATTTAACACAAGTGTGTAATGCTGGTTCAAAGTTGGAAATCCAGTTACAGAGAACATCACATCAATAGGATGAAGATAAAAGTCATATGATAATATCAATACACGCAGAAATGTTGTTGACAATATAAATAGCCATTGATGATAGATCTGTTAGCAAATTAGAAATAGAATTTTCCTAATCTTGCTAAAGAACATTAAAGACCAAAAGTTACCTACAACTAACACATTTAATGGTGAGACCTAAAAAGCTTTCTTTGTAAATTGGAAAAAAGTAAGAATGTGCTTTCTGTCCATTGCTATTCTTGATTGTACAGATGTCTGATCCAATGCAAGAAGGCAAGAGAAGGAAATTATGTATATACAGCTTGAAAAGAAATGTGAAAACTGCTTAGTGTCTTTAAAAATGGCATGACTGTATATCTGGAACATTCAAAGAAATGACAAACAAACAAAAAGAACCCTCTTGTATCCAATAAGTAATCACAAGAAATTTGCTGGACACAATACAGTTGAAGAATGCAGATCAATTGCATACTTATGCACCAGTGATGAATGATTATTGTAGTCTGAAATTAAAAACACATTACAAAACAAAATCTGTAATGATTAGGTAAACTAACAAAGTAAGTACATAATCTAGTAACTAAAATGATCTAAATAAATGGAGAAATATTCCATGTTCATGGATTTAAACATTCAAAAATTTTAGGATGGTAATTCTATACATCTTGACTCCTTATACTCAATGTATTCCAAATAAAAATCACAGAATGTAACAGGTAGATTCTAAAATTTACATGAAGTAAAACAGACATGTTAGTGAAAATCATATTGAAAAATAATAAAGTAGGACAGCTCACACTACCTGAATTAATGACTTACTATAAAGCTTTGCTATTATATAAGGAATAGACACATAGGTTAACGTAATAGAATAGAGGATTAAGAAATAGGGAATGCAAATTTAAAGCCCATGAGATTATATTATGTACCAACTATGAAGGCTAAAATCCAAACACTGACAATACAAAATGTTGGGAAAATGTGGAATGAGAGAAATGGTACATTCATCACTGGTCGGAATGTGTAATGGTATAGCCACCTTGGAAAACAATTTGGTAGTTTCTTACTAATAATAATTTAACTTATAAGTTGCCATTGTGGTGCTATATGCCCAATAAAATTTAAGACATGTATATCTACAAAACATGTAAAGCAATGTTTACTGTAGCTTGATTCGCAATCACCACAAGCGGGAAATCACCAAGATGTCTTTCATATAAATTGTGGTATATCCAAATAATTATTCAGTGATACAATGAAATTTGCCATCAAGTAATGAAAAGGCATGGAAGAATATTACGGGAACATTATATGAGATAAAAGCCTGTCTTAAAAGACTATATGCTAAAAAAATAAACAATAATAGATGCTAGAGGGGCTGTGGAGAGATAGGCACACTAACACACTGTTGGTGGAGCTGCAGACTGGTACAGCCCCTCTGGAAAGCAATATGGAGAATCCTTAAAAAATTAGGGATGAGTCCACCATATGACCCTGCTTTCCACTCCTGGGTACCTTTCCAGGGGATTTAGAATCAGCACATTATAGAGACACAGCAATACCTATGTTCATAGCAGCTCAATTTACTATTGCTACATTATGGAAATAATCCAGATGTCCCTCGCTGGAAGAATGGATCCAAAAACTGT
>PVKS010051592.1:0-11085 GCA_004027875.1 Aplodontia rufa | reverse complement strand
GGTTACAGTACTTGCCTGGCATGCGTAAGGACGCGAGTTCAAACCCCAGCACCATGTACACAATGAAGTCTCGGAGCAACGGACACATGAAAAACTAAATAAAATTGATTCTCTCTTTGTCTCTGTCACTATCCCTCTCTCTTAAAAAAAAAAAGACAAAAGTGTGTATGTAGGGGGAGGAGAGAGTGAGGGGAGATAGGGAGGGATCTACGGAGATAATCAACAATATAGCATACTCTTTACCCCCCTGAGAATCCAAATAATACTTATGCGATCATTTAATTCTGGAAAATTCACAACATAACCATTTATATCGTTTGTAGGGGCAAAATATAGAAGATTCAAGAGGCTAGGTTGTGGGCAATGTCAGGGTGATTCTTGTTTAAGAATAAATACATACATCATGTTCCTACTCTATGCATTTACGATTGTACAATAACTCAACTCCTTAATGAAAAATTTAAAAAAAGACAAAAGTGTCACATGCAAGCAAACTGAAAAATAATGGTTGTTTTTCAAATATAATGAAGGGCAGATAACCTATAGATTTACCTAGTGTCTTTCCCTCTTTATAAGTAAGTAAAACTTTACAATCCACATGAAAATAAAAGCACGATAAAAAAAAAAGTCTCCGGTTTATTTCAAGTTCACAAAATCGACTTGCATCTTTTGGAAAAGAAAAGCCGCATATCTGACAAGATTTTGAACTCTGAGAAAGTTTTGGGTTCATAGCATCATATTTCTAAGTTATGCCAAAATAAAACAAGAGACTCTCGCTTTCCTAGATTCTCAAAAGTAGAAGGAACTTGTTCAAAGCAATGTAGTTAAACATAATTAAAGAGGAAAGGCATTGCTTGAACTCACATATTTAATTATACCATAATATCGTTGGGAACGCAGCCTTGGGTTACTGAGAGGACCTCACGGCACAGAGCTGGTAAGGCTGCTTTCTTTGAGGCACCGGGTACTTTGGGAGCACGTTTTCAATTGGTGTGAGAGACACATAGTAAATAGTGTGGATTTTTAGAATAGGACTGTTTTATCATCTAACCTAAGCAGGACCCGAGATGCTAACCAACATGTAGGTAATTCTCCTCCTGCAGATTAAATAGAGTATTTTCCTTTTAAAATCATTGACAGCAGTTCTCTAAATGTGCTTCCATCGGACAGAAGGAGGAGTAAGATCGGGAAGCTCGCCTTGGAGCGTGAGACACCAACATCAAGAGTAGGACTGCAGAAGAGGTTAGAGTTGAGGGTGAAGCTTGCGTCTCTGTGACGGGTGACACCTAATTAGCAGAACTTCTTTTTGTTTTGTTGTTGTTTTAAAAGAAAGAAGGACAGTGAGAGAGAGACAGAGAGAATCAATTTTTACCAAGCTTTTCACATGGCTTCCATTGCTCTGACACTTAGTTGTGTATGTGGTGCTGGGGTTTGAACCCATGTATTTGGGCATGACGGGCAAGCTCCATAACCGCCAAGCCACCACTCCAACCCCAGAACTTATGTTTTTGTAAGTAATATTATGAACATAGGTTACCCCTGGGGAAGGAGATAGGAGGGAGACTTTACTTTTTACCTTTTGAACTGAGAACCATGTAAATGTACTACCTAGTCAAAAAAATTTGTCTTAAATAATCCAAATAGTGTCAGTCCTTAGTTAAATAAAAGTGCCCTATTTCCTAGTCTCAAGACACTGTCTACATCCAGCCATCAAACTCATCCAGGCAGCTCAGGTGCTAGTATTGAACTTGTCCCCCTCCCTCCAAACAATGACCAGTAAGAAAATGTAGACCTCATTATGGGCATTAGATGATTCTGGGAAATTTTAGAAGCTGAGCCTGAATGATACCAAAGTGTAGTTTGGAAATGTATTTAAAAACATAAAGAGACAGGGCTGGAGAGGTGGCACAGAGGTGGCTCAGCAGTTACAGCACTTGCCTGGCATGCGCAGGGACCTGGGTTCAAACCCCAGCTCCACATGCACATCTAAGTGTAGGAGAAACAAAGCCCAGATGAAAAAATTTTAAAAATTGATTCTCTCTTTAAAAAAGAAAGTATTATACTGGCATTATCTGAGTATCAAAGGAGAAAAATTGGAAAAAAATAATAGTTGTTTCAATTACATTTTTTGATAAATGTTCTTTGAGAATACAAAAATAATGTATGGCAGTGCTCATAAAACACTAAAATATATATAAATATGTTCTGTGTTTACATGAACAAAAATCATGTAATATATGTTATTTTATGACTTGTCTTTACTACTTAATGTTGAAGAATATTCCTTTTATTTTTATTTACTTTTTAAAAATTTTTTAATTTTTTTGGCCCCAAGGATTGAACCTAGGGGTGCTTAACCACTGAGCCACATCCTCAGCAGAATATTCCCTTAAACAAATACTTAGTCACTCACTAAAACATTAAGAATTAACTTTGACTACCATGAAAAGTTTTTAAATGTGAATATGGGAAAATATAACTGCCCCATTTGGTGGAGAATGTGTGCTTGGCTAAGCTCCTTGAGGTTCATGTTTTCTTATAGGGTAAAGAAAGAGTATAGAATAACACTTCTATCCTACAACACCATCTCTGAAGTTCTCTGGATCTCTTGTCCCCTTAAAAAAATCATTGTAACTTGAGGATAATGACCTCCCAAAGCATCTAGGCACATAATTTCGTGTAATTATGACTTTAGGATCTGAGAAGTTCTTAAGGACCAGTCATAGGTGCCAAGTCATCCACTACCTTTAAGGACACTAAAGGATGCCTCCGTCATTTGTGTGCCTGATTCAAACGGCTACGTTGGCTAGATTTGGGTGTCTAAACTGCCCCATCATTCTTATTGTTACTGAGAATTCTTCTTCTTCAATGCACAGTCCTCAATCGCTGTGGCCCATCAAAGTGACCTAATCCTCTTCCCATGTCAATATTCCAGATCTGCTCTTTGGCCTTGTTCTAATACTGATTGGTGGTGAGTTCCGTGTTTACCAGGTGGAGGAGACAGCAGAGGGGACACGGAGGGAAGGGAGCGGGCAAGGGGCAACTGTCCAGTCTCTACATCACAACCCCCTCCAGCACAAAGCCTGTGCAAAACCAGTTATACCAATGCAAGAGAGCAGAAGGCAAGGAAAGAAAGCCTCTTTCTAAGTTATGACATTAACTTAGAATTGGCAGGGTTATCCCCAACTTAATTCAAAGTGAGATAGACAGCTTGGACAAATGTTATTCTGTGTATCGTACCTTAACAAAGCACTTGAGTGTTGAACAGAAAGATATTCCAACATCAGCAAGACTCCAGCTGTTCTTCAGAGCAGCTCCCGCATACGTTAGCTCCAGGTACCGCCTGCCTTGTCTGTCTTCAGAGAGAGGAATGTGGAAATAATCCTTCAAGATAACAGCACATTATTAAAACAGCACATCTCTACATTTCCCGACCAGAAACGTAATCTCTCTCTCTCTAAGCATTTCCCTGCTGAACAATATGATTGTTTGGGGACAATGAGAAGTATTAAGGTTATTAACTTTGAGTCTGTAGACCGCCCAAGAAGTTTGAAAATAGAATTTAGGTGGGAAAAGGCTATGTCTTTATTTTCATTAACTTTAAATTATAATTTTCTTTCAATTATGCTTGTCAGCCACAAACTCAAGTAGTACCAGTCAGCTGTACCTGTGACTGTCACCAGTAAAAATCACAGATATGGAGCTGGGGACATAGTGGTAGAGTGTTTGCGTAGCATGCAATAGGTCATTAGTTCCCCACTCAGGATTTAAAAAAAAAAAAAAGGTCACATTTTTACATCACATTACTGCTGTTGCAGGTATTTGAAAATGCTATTTATATTGATCAACTCTGAAAGTACAACAGTTATGAAATGCACGGCTAGAAGTTGTTAATGGATAATAAAGAAAGCCCTCTGTCGCATGCTACTATGCCACAAATTTGATTTTTATCATTTGAAAAGTGTATTTCAATATAATTGGCTTCCTTTAAAAAAACAAAGAAAGAAAGAGGGACAGTGAGAGAGAGAGAGAGAGAGAATCAATTTTATTTAGTTTTTCATGTGGCTTTTGTTGCTCTGACACTTCACAGTGTACATGGTGCTGGGGTTACCAACCTGCGTACTCGCCCTTGCCAGGCAAGCACCGTAACCATAGAGCCACCGCTCCAGCCCCAGCTGGAGGACATTCTGAGAAAGAGTTTGTAGTCTTCACCAGATTTCCACAGGAATCCATGACACATAAAGATTAAGATCCCCTGGGTTAGAAAATTTAGGTGGTAGAAATCGACCAAATATCACATTACCATTGGCTTGGTAAACGCTCTGGAGCAATTGGGAATGACCTTCTCCAAGTTAAATATTTGATGGTCAGGAACTAAATATTTTACTTAACTTTTTATTTTAGTGTAAATATTTATGAGAACTTTATATGGAAGTTTCTGCTTCCAAACTGTTTCCTTTTCTGGTCCTGTGCTCCTAGGAAAGACGGCCTCTCTGAGCTTCCGTTTATTCTAACTGCAAAACGAAGTCACAGCCCACAGCCAGCTAAGCCCTCTGTTTCCAAAACCCACAGTTTCTTTATATTTGCTTGCTTGCTGCACAGGGCGTCTGCCAGAAGACTGGCACATTCCACTTTTATGGCCTAGGGGTGGTGTCACGCTTTTGTCGTTTTAGGAAGAATTGTACCATGAACAACCCACAAAATCCTAAAGAGAAGTGAAATTTTTTTCCCCCCTGAGAATTTACTGGCTCCATTTGCTTTCTTGTCTAACAATTTAAAGTTATTATATTCTTAAAAATCTATCTTACAAACCAATAATGATATTCTCATATAGTTTCAGTTCCCTGTTTCCTGAAAAAGCATCAAATAGTATCTCTATCCTGTGTACATTTTATTTTATTTATTTATTTTATATTTTTTTTAAGAGAGAGGGACAGTGAGAGACAATTTAGCTTTTCATTTGGTTTTTGTTGCTCCTACACTTAGTTGTGTACGTGGTGCTGGGGTTTGAACTCTCACCCTTGTGCATGCCAGGCAAGCACTGTACCCGCTGAGCTCCAGCCCCCTGTGTACATTTTATTTTTATTTATTTTTATTTTTAAGAGAGAGGGACAATGAGAGAGACAGAGAAAGACAGAAACAACTTTATTGAGTTTTTCACATGGCTTTAGTTGCTCCAACACTTAGTTGTGTACCTGGTGCTGGGGTTTGAACCCGGGTCCTCGTGCTTGCCAGGCAAGCGCCGAAACCACTGAGCCACCGATCCAGCCACCCCCCATGTACATTTTAAACAACACTGCATAGTTATAATTAATATCTATGTTAGTGGCTTGGAGACAAAGTACTTACCTTTATCATTAGCTTGACAGCTTCCACCGTTTCATCTGCTGAAACATCGAATGGTTCAAAAGATCCTTCAAACGCTATGAAAATCCTCATCGTGCAATTACCTTTTTAAAAAATCCCACCTGTTTTCAAAGATTTTGCTGAATAATTGGGAAAATTCCAATTTACAATTAATGACAAAATTGGTTGTCACTGTCTAGCCTCAGAAGTGAGCTGAGAGAATGTGAAGAAGTCAGGTCCCTGGGATCACAGTGTGGACTGCACGGCAGACACCAAGCTGAGCTACAGCAAGAGCTTCTCTGTCGCAGGAGGGGTCAGCTGCCACCTCCTTCCCATGTTACGGAAATCAGTGCACTTGACAATGGCTGAGGCAAGTGTCAACAAGCTTCCCATGTGCAAAACAAAATGCTTACAGAGAATTACACCTTGGTGATGTGATCACCACCCCCTGACTCCTGACACCGTATTTACTCAAGGAGAGCAGATTGAAGAACCTTTGAAAACAGATCTGTGACTGGGACACACTGGCAGAGAGAAGTAAAACAGTGAATACATTGCATGAGATGATCCTGGAAGTTCTCTGCAAACAACTCTGAGCTGAAGCATTCTGGTTTCCATAACGACTCTGTGTATTTGTTTCCTGGCAGTTTTTTGTAATCCTGCCGTGGGGACAGAAGAATACCCACTTGCACCAGGAGATGAATGCGGAGGAAAATGTGGCTTTCCCTGCCCATCCCTGCACAACAGAATCTGCTGACCGCACAGCTGACGCTTCCTTTAGTCCTTGCCTTTCTGTTGCTTAGAACAATTTACCATTGTTATCTCTTCCAGTCCCATGTGGTGTTGGTGGGAAAGATTTCAAACCCACTCAATAAGTGAGTGAAGATATTAAGCACCATCACTCTGGTTTATAGTCAAAGCATTTTATGATTTTATTGGGACTTAAAGACTCTTCTGACATCTTCAGGATGCTACACCAGGTTTAATGCTATTACACCTGATTGCTTTTTTTTATATCTATAAAGCTTGCCTTCTTCCTGAATCATCTACTGACCCAGGGGAGAGATATCTTACATTTCTTTGTATTCTTGGTAGGAGGGGGCAGGCGTGGGTACTGGGGATTGAACTCAGGACCTCACGTTGCTAGAGGTACATCACCAGCCCTTTTTAAAATTTTTATTTTGAGATAGGGCTTTGGTAAATTGTCCAAACTGATTTTGAACTTGTGATTCTCCTGCCTCAGCCTCCCAAGCCTCTGGGCTTATAGGTGTGCACCACTGTGCCCTGTTATTTCTTTTAATTTTTTAAAATTATTTTTTAAGAGAGAACAGTGAGAGAGAGGAGGAGAGAGAGAGAGAAAAAGAGAGAGAGAGAGAGAGAATCACCTTTTTTAGTTTTTCACGTGGCCTTCATTGCTCCAACACTTCATTGTGCACATACTTGGTGTTGGGGTTTGAACCCATGTCCTTGCACATGCCAGGCAAGCACCACAACCCCTGAGCCACCCCTCCAGAAACCACTCCTACCTCTATTTCCTTTTTTTCTTTACAGCATTTAGCACAATGTTGGCCATGTGATAGATGCTCAGTAAATGTTGACCTGTTCACTCCTTCTCTTCTGATTCCCACCCCGAGTTCCAAATCTAAGAGATATGAGAAAATTAAAGCCTAAAAAGGGTATAGAATTTCATTGCAAAACTAACTCTTTTTATTGTCCAATTTTTTTAAATGTGTTGCAATGCAGTGATAACTTTTTATGTGGTCACTGCTTTGAGGAAAGCACACTAACGTGGGACAGAGTTGGTGTCACACCCTTCCCCACCCCCTGCAGCTGCTCTGGAGATGATTGCTAAAGCCTCATAGCTGAGCCCCTACTCCAGAGAATCGCCCTCAGTTGGTGGGAGGCACCTTGCCTGAAAAGTTAGGCACCCTGCACAATGTCTGATTGTCAAGACCACTAAAGCCCACGCCACCATCTGAGTGGGGACAGCTCTGCAGAGGCTCCTCATCGGGCTATGGCTGAACTTTAGTACATCCCTGATGGGTTCTTTCTTTTTCCTAATCCTGCCTACCTCTCTCCCTTTCTAGCTGTTCTGGACAGCATGTTCTGTATTCTTGGCATGAGTCCAAATACCTGTCTCTGCTACTGCTTCCAGAGAACCCTGTGTATGACAGGGGATCTTAAAGAAATTGATGTGTTCAAAGAAGCAGCAGCTAAGTGATTGGTAGCTTCCATAACTGCATACTTATTTATACTTTTTTTTTTGGCACACTGTTGTAGAATTACCTTTTGGAGTAAGGGGCCTGGAGTGGTGGCTCAGTGGTTGTGGCACTTACCTGGCATGGTACATGGTTTCCATCCCCGGCACCATGTACATAAGAGGTGTCGAGCAATGAAAGCCACATGAAGAACTAAATAAAATTTATTCCCTTTTCTCTCTCTCTCTCTCTCTCTCCCCCTCTTTTACCCCCCTTAAAAAATAAGGTCATTAAGTAGTAGTTGCTCCCTACGCCCTGTTTGATGTGTTCCTACTCTCAGTTGATACCTACTTTGGTTGGACTAGAACTCAACAGTTACATTTTCTTTTTGGACTGAAGAAAATGTGACTTTGTGGTTGAAGTTGTAACAGGCAACTTAGGAACAGTGGATGAACAATTTTCTTGCTCCAGTGTGGCCGAGAGGCAGAGGAAGCCACACAGAAGAAAGAACGAAGTAGATGCAAGAACGAATCTTGGGAGACACTCTGTTTGTATGTTTGTTACTCCCATTTTACTTAAGCACGCTCCAGTTGGTCACTATTACTCAATGTAAAAAGAGTTCTAACTTAACAATATTTCAGCCGTTGAAGGTAAATGGATGGCTATGGATGAAATTATGCTGAGTGAAATCAGCATAACCCAGAGAACAAAGGGTCGAATGTCTTCACTCATCTGTGGAGGCTGGAGCTAGACCCTGGCCATTGAGAAAGAGGTCTATTTTCATGTTTTAAATCCGGATAAGGTGTAATGCCATATAACCTAAGGCATTGGTAGAGATGTATTGGGAAGGAGGAGGGGGGAGGAATAAGGGTGGATAATGGGGGGGAGGCTCTTGGGGGTAAATCTAATTTTCACAATTTATGTAGATATTATATTATTTCATTACAAGCTTGTTTGCTTGTTCAACAAATAAATTTCTGAATAAAAAATAATAAATTAAAAAAAGAGTTCTAACTTATGTTCACCCATCAAGACTCAACTTCTAGTGGGAAAACAAAAGAAAGGCCATCATTTCAGAAATTGTTGTGTGGTATTATTCCCAAGACACTACCAAAAACTTTTCTGCAGTAAAATTACCCCTATCACACAAGACATGATGGCAAATACATTCATAAAAATGACATCAAAATTTTATGACTGAAATTCAATCAGGTGGTTGTATAGAAATAAACAGTTTTTAGAAACAGATGTCAAAGACATAATAGAAGAAAATACTCCATTTATAAAGAAAACTATGTTAGGAAAAAACAAGAACTATGTAAGAACGGTACAAAATAAGCATAAAAACACAATAAACATAAGAACTTGAACGAGAGGACTATCACACAGTGATTCTTGGAAAAAAGGAATGTTTATTTTTAAAAATAGAAATGTAGGGCTGGAGTGGTGGCTCAGCGGTTACGGAGCTTGCCTTGCATGTGTGAGTACGTGGGTTCAAACCCCAGCAACACATACACAATGAAGTGTCTGAGCAATGAAAGTCCATAAAAAACTAAGTGAAATTGATTCTTTTTCTCTTTCTCTCACTGTCCCTCTCTCTTTAAAAAAAAAAAAGAAATGTAATTAGATTAAATTAAGAGAAAATAAGCAATAGGAAGATGATATATATCAAGGGAGAAAGAGGAAAATAAGTTTACACGAAGATCTGGATGAGATTTAAAAAGAAAGCATTACTCTACTATCAGTGGCTAATATTTTAATCTTCTTTACTTGATTTTTTTTAATGCAAACACATTTATTCAGTTTTAAGACTTCTGGTTCCAGGGGCTGGAGCTCACGGTTACGGTGCTTGCCTGGCATGCACGAGGTCATGAGTTCAAACCCCAGCACCACGTACGCAACAATGTCTTGGAGCAACCAAAGTCAGTCACATGAAAAACTAAATAAAAATTGTTTCTCTCTTTTACTGACCCTCTCTCTCTCTCTCTTTCTCTCTCTCTCTCTCTCTCTCTCTTTTTAAAAAACTCAATTTTTATTGAGTTTTTCACGTGGCATTCATTGCTCTGACACTTAGCTGTGTACAAGGTGCTGGGGTTCAAACTTGCATACTCGCACATGCCAGGCAAGCGCCAAAACCGCTGAGCCACCGCCCCAACCCATGTCTCATATTTTTCATAACTCATTTGTTGGTCCCCTGGAGTTTTGTTAGTTTGAATGGAGAAAGCTGCTCTTTTCCATCATGATGTAAGCATTAGTAAACTTCTTTGTAGGAGGAGCTCAGCATTCTCTCTCTGGCAGAGCCCATCTTGAACTGTGATTCTTCCTGCTTGGCCATAGCCAGTCTCTTGTCTCACAGCCCGCGGCTACTGCAGCTCTCATCCACACGGCTGCTTTCCCACTCTTCTTTCCAGCATACCTGACTGATGGCTGAGGAGGGAGGGAGCCCTCAGACTTCAGGGGTATCACCCTCCCAATCTCTGGATAAAGCCTCTCCTCTAGAAGAGTCAGCACCCTGTCCATGAACTTCTTGAAAAAAAAAAGAGAGAGAGAAAAAAAGCCTTCTACCTCATACACATCTTCATCTTACCGTCTTCTAAATATTCTGGAAGAAAGATATTCAACCTAGAATTTCTTTTAAATTTACAGATTTTGGGTTTTTTGTACTAGAGATTGAACCCAGGGGCACTCAACCACTGAGCCACATCCCCTAGATCCCCTTTCTTTTTTTCTTTTTTCTTTTTTTAAATAAGAGAGCGGGACAGTGAGAGAGAGAGAGAGAGAGAGAGAGAGAAACAATTTTTATTTATTTTTTCACGCAGTTTTTGTTGCTCCAAGACTTCGTTGTGTACATGGTGATGGGGTTTGAACTCTCATACTCACGCATGCAGGGCAGGCACCATAACGGCTGAGCCACCATTGCAGCTCCCCCTAGATCTCCTTTCTATAATTTTTTTTCCTTTTGAGACAGAGTCTCACTAAGTTGCTTAGGGCCTTGCTGAGTTGCTCGGGCTGGCTTTGAGCTTGTGATCCTCCTGCCTCAGCCTCCCAAGTCAATGGAATTCCAGGTGTGCACTACTGTGCCCAGATACAGATTGTCTTTTGATTTGAAGAGGTAGCAATGCCTTCTGCCTCCCTGCTTTTCAGTAGTGTAAATCTTTGGGCTGTTTTTCAAGTTAATTATTGGCTTCCTCTATGTCATCATTTAGGGCCATTCTTTCTGTTACTTGATCCTCATTTCTGTACGTAAAGTGTGGCCTTCACTCTGTCATAGTTAAACCCTTTGTTTCAGGTTCCTTTAAAAAAGCTCTGAAATATTGACATTTCAAAACTGATTTAAAAAATTTTTTTTGGTTTATGGGTAGGACATAGCATAACATGTCATATAGAACTAAAATTGTATGCCACGTAGTAAGTGGTGTCATCTGGAACACTGAATGATCAGGAGTCCTATGCATAATAGTTCCTTTAAAAAGGAACTTTTATTATAAGTGTCATTGCTTCCAAAGGGAAATTTAAATTTGTTCCTTAGATTAAAAAAATA
>PVKS010051591.1:0-11084 GCA_004027875.1 Aplodontia rufa | reverse complement strand
CACCCCAGATTTGGCAGGCACAGGGCTGCAGTGCTATTTCACAACTTCCTGTTTCGAGGAGGAGGTTTTAATTATCCCAGGAGACATGCCTGAATTACAGACCCCACGGGTGCGTGGCACACACTGTTTATGTTCTGCCTTAAGTAATTGTATCTTCGGTGAATTATGCAGTCTTGTGGAAAAATACAAGCTGGGGAGTGGAACTAGAAATGCAAAAAGGTCTCCAGGGCCTCCCAGACTGTGTGACTCACGCCTGTGTGGCCCAGTCAGCCCTGAGGCTTGGGTAGCAGGGCTTGTCCCACATGCTCTCACATCGTACTTCCTCCGTTCACGCACGCCAGTAGACGTTCATGTCCCATTTCGTGGGTCGATTCAGCTGAAGTTTTGATTAGGGGTTCTCCCTCCCCCAGGGACACCTCAAGGAGATGGTTTTAATGACCACAAATTCCTCACATCCTGCAGGCAGCTCCCATCCACAAGTGGACTCTGATTTTCCACCCGCTTGGACCTGAGCTGACCTTGACCTACAGAGTGTGGGATGAAGCTTGAGGTCTTGGGCCTGGACTCGAGAGACTTGCAGGTTACTCCTTTGCCATTTCGGGCACAGCCCTGAGCAAGTGGAGGGCAGCCAGTCTAGTGACTGTGGGATGAAGAGCCAGGAGGAGGAGGAGGAGGAGGATGATGTCTCTCCCGGCCAACAGCTGGCACCGGCTGTCTGATGTGTGGGAGAGGCCAGCTCCTACCTCCCAGCTCGGTGGACCCTGAGTTACCTGAGTGAGGCCCAGGGGAACCTCAGAGGAGCCATGGGCAGCCGCCGTTTTGAGTCACTTGGGAGTGGTGTGCTGTGTAGCAATAGCACCTGAAGCCCGTGGAGACAGAAGTTTGGGTGCAAGCAGTGTTTGGTGACACTGGGAAGCACCCTGAGGCGATGGGGAAGAGCCAGACAAGGGGTTAGTGAGGGGTGGCCTGTGGCCCGTTGGGGCTCCCACATCTCATGGGTGACTCTCAGGTGCATGTCCGGGAGGGAAATGGAAGATTTATCCAGCAGTGGCCAGTCTGTGGCTTGTCAATTTCCCAGCACTTTAGGATTAGGGGCACACGGACTGGCTCATCCCAGGGGGAGGAGACCCCAGGAGCTGTGTGTGTGTGTGTGTGTGTGTGTGTGTGTGTGTGACTGCAGGCGCTTTGGGGCTGGTTAAGGGGACCTTGCTAGGGTAAGTGCACTTGTTAACCCATCAGAATTTATGAGTACCCATCATGTACCCAGCTCCTGGTAGGTTCTGGGGATACTGAGTTGGATGGGGCACATTCATCTCTTCTCTGGTGGCTTTTAGGTGTGTGAAAGAGAAAAACTACAACAGAAATTCTCCCTGGGGCAGTGCCATCCCTTAGGGACAGGTTTTCAAACAAGTAGGGAGCATTTTTGATGTTCTGAGTCACTATGGGATGCTACTGTCTCTTTAAGGGGAGGGGCCAAGGGCCTAAAATGCTTCTCAGTGTGGATGGCCCTGCCCAGTGAAGAACCATTCTCCATCCTGGCTTTCAAGTAGGTGTGGAACTGGTTGATAATTACTTAAGCCTGGATCCCAACTCTGTTTTATATATAAACAAAGTATTTGGGTCATGGATTCAATACACACTGATTTTTCCAGGAATACAACTACTGTGTAAATTGGAGAAAGATTGTACTCTGTTTGTTCCACTGGAAACATTACCAGGAGTTGTTTATCATCTCTGGAAAAATCACATGGCTGAGGGCAGCTATTTGTGGCAGCTAGTCCCAGCCACAACTCCTCCACCTCCCAAGTGTTGGGCTGCATTGGGGGCCTGGTGTCCTTGTGGTGATCCGATGTTACGTCTCCTTGTGCAGTCAGCCCTGATCACACACGTATGGAAATGCATCTTTTATTATAAATATCTTCCTTTTACCTTTCTTTTTTTATTATGGTTCGAGCATTATGTTGATTTATTTTCAAACACCGTGTCTAGGTAGGTTATGCTGAATATGAGTTTCATTTGGGGATTACAAAGGAGCCATTACACTCTGTTTGTTATCAGAGGGGGAGCTGTCTGATGGGCTGAGAGGTTCCTGAGCCTTTCACGCCAACAGCTCTGCCAGGCAGGTAGACAAGGGGCATTTGGAACCAGGAAGAGGAGAGGCCCACACTGCAGAGAGAGAGGGCTCGGGAGGGAGAGATAGGATCAAAGAGGGCTTCACAGGGAAGGTGACATGTGACTGGGCCCTCAGTGAAGGATCCACAGAGCTTGTGCAACCCCCAATGTGGCTCCAAAGGATGGACGGGGACTCAGGGTTGTAGCAAGTGTTGGTTGCATGGATGTTTATGCTATTTCACAAATGAGCAAACTGCAAATTGAAGCTCAGGGAGGTTAAGTGACTCACCGAGTTCACACAGCTATTAAGACGTGGAAATGCTCATCTCCGCCTTTAGCAAGCATTGCTAGGCCACTTACCACCCACGGACCATTACCATGGGCACTGGCATGATGCTGTCTGCTAATGTATCGACTGAATGTCTATAAGGTGTCAATAATGTGGATACGAGAGAGAATAAGGCGGACCTTCTCACGGGGCAGACAGCAAACAGGCAAACAGGATTTCTCCACCTAGAACGATTGACATTCGGGGCCAATCAACTCTCGGTTGCAGGGTCCATGCTGCGTGTTGCAGGACGGTGAGCAGCATCCTTGCAGCACCCCTTTGGACCTCCACCCACTAGGATGCAAGTAGGGCTCCCCTGCCCAGTTCTTACTGCCCAAAGTGTCTCCAGATATTGCCAATGTCCTCTCTGGGGGGAGGGGTGCAAAAATCACCCCAATGGAAGAAACTGGTGTAAACAAATAAATAAGACACTACTAGGTCCTGCTAGTGCTGCAGAGAAGATGAGCAGGGCGCGAGGTGGGCAGTGCCCAGGATGGTGTGCTGCTGGCTAGGGTGGGCAGGGAAGGCTTCTCTGAGGAGGCAGGATTGTGGACGATGCCTGAAGGATGAGGTTAGGAAGAGTGTTTCCTTCTCCATCCTCCTCCTCCTCCTGCCTTCTGACCCCTGCCAGGAATGGCTCCTTACCTGGGCTCATTTAATTCTCCCACTTGCCCTATGTAATGAGTGGTTCTCTTGCCCATTTTACAGGTGGGGAAACTGAGACACCAAAGAAGGCTCAAGAACCAAGTTCTTGAGCTTGGCTTATTTTGGGGTCCAAATGAAGGTCGGTGTGGCTGGAGCAGTGTAACCACGGGGAGGGCGGTGGAGGTGCATGGGGGTGAGGGGCTAGGTCAAGCTGGAGGCTGTGTGGAGCGGATGCTGTCCCCTGCAGCGCTCTTCTGCAGCTGCTGCGAGCGCTTAGCCCAGGGCCTGTCTAGGAATTGCTGTCAGCTCAAGAGAGCTTCCTGGTCCAGTTGGGGCCACACCCTACTCCTGGGCAACCTGTGTCCCTGGCAGGTTGATTCAGGGGTAGAAGGCTGAAGGGCTATCCCTGTGTCCAAGCATTGAAATCCCCTGCTTCTGCTCCTTCCTGCTTCCTTCTTTCCTCATGGGGAGGGGGCTGTGTCCTGAGAACACATCCCCTTTGCTCCCGCAGAGTCTTTCCAGGGAATCTGATCTGTGACGCCGTTGATGTCTTTAGTTTTATTCTGGTTGTAAGTGTAAGCTGGGACCCTGAGGACTAATGTACGCTCTGGGGAGTCTGCTCTGGCCACTGTGAAAGGGTGGTGGTAGGCAGGCCAGTGGGGGACAGTGCAGGTGAGAGCGTGCTGCAGGGCGTGCAGTGGTCAGGAGACGAGCCCTCCCATGGGCTGTGCTGGGAGAGGACTCAGGGAAGCCAGCCTGGGGAGCTGGGAGACAGGAAGGCAGGGAGGCTTGCAGGGCCATGGCAGTGAATCTGTGGTCAAGGCAAAGGTTATTTTGGATGTGTTGCTTGACCAGCTCAGATATGAATGGGTAGTTGGATAAACGAGTCTGCAGGGGTGACCAAAGGAATAATCAGAGCCAGGGGTGCAGTGCAGAAGGCAGGCAGCCCCTAAATGATGGAGCGCCCTGGGAGCGGACAAGGGTCTTTGGAGAGATTGGGTTCATCCAGCAGATAAGGGGGCTGGGGACGCCAGTGTTCAGGGCTCAGGCAGAGAAGTCTGGAGTGGCGGTGAGGAGGAGCCAAGCTTGGCCGGAGCATTGCTAGGAGGCGAGAAGGTGGGAGCGGTCAACAGGAGGAGCATCCTTAGAGGCTGAAGGAGACACAGCCTTTGGTGACCTTGATCAAGCTGTTTCTGTGAACGGTGATGATGCAGAGTCTAGGCCTTGCACCCCCACCCCTCCCCGGCTCTCCATTTGCCTTCACCTCCAAGTTCCACCCGAGGTCGGGGGACTGGATCCTCTTCCCTGCACCGCCCTCCCCGTGGTCTCAGGTTTTGAGATGCTAGAGGAATGAGGGGAGGATTGTTTGGGAGCAGGATCTGGGCCCCTGGGGTCCAGAGTCAGGCTTGCTGGGGGATCTTGTGCCCCGGCCCCAACCCACCCCTAAGTCTCTCAATCCCCAGGCTGGTGCCAATTAGACGGTGTTTCCTAGCTGCGTAGAAGAGGCCTCTGGGTGCAGGTAGCTTTGGTGTATGTACAGTGGTGGGACTGCGTGGCCAGCCCCTCCCTAAGTTCCCCTTTCTGGCTGGAGGGGACCAGCTCATCCAGGGTTGTGGCTTGCCACGGGGAGGGGTGTCAGCTTTTCCCCCTGACCTAGAATTAGGGGTTGTTGTCTCTTCCAGCCTTGCTTCCTGCTCAGCTGAGGAGGCCCTTGTGGGAGCAGCAGGTGCATAGAGGCCTGGGTTTGAAGCTGCTCTGTTATCAGCCTCCTTGACAACACCCTGTCTGAGCCAGGCAGGACTCACACCAGCTCCAGCTCCAGGCTTTAATATGCCCATTTCGTAACTGAGGAGCTGAGGCTGGGGGCAAGTTGAATTTTCCACGGCCTTGTGAATGGCCAGTGGAAGAGGTGAACTTGAAAATCTGCTCTCCTGTCTCCAAATCCAGAGCTGTCTCTGTCCTCCCATCTTGTCCATAGAGGATCTGCACCATTAATCTAGAAATTTCCTCCTGCTCTATGTTTCTGGGTGTTTTGGGGCAGTGGGCCTATCCAGGACCAGAGCTCATCATGAAGAAAAGGAGAGGGGAAAGGATATTTTGGGCTCTCAGCCTGGTTCCACAGTCCACAGTCTCAGGTTTAACTGTGGTTTTTTTTTTTTTTTTCTTTTGGTACTGGGGTTTGAACCCAGGGGCTCTTTATCACTATGCTACCTTCCCAGCCCTTTTTATTTTTTATTTTGAGACAGAGTCTCTCTAAGTTGCTTCAGTCCTCACTAAATTGCTGAGGCTGGCCTTGAACTTATGATCCTCCTGCCTCAGCTTCCTGAGCCTCTGGGATTGCAGGCTTAGGTTCAACTCTTGCCCTCACCTGCAGACAGTTGTTTCTCCTGTCTTGGGGCTTACTTGTTGGGTAAATTAAATTGTTCATCCTACATTTAACTTGGTCCTATTAACAGACCACACCATCTGTAGCATATTATGAATTAATTAAAACCAAACCTGTAATTATCTCGTTAATAGAGCAATTATATTATATTGTAATTTTTGTGTGAAAGTATTAAATTGTTAAATGCTAAGATGTAATATATACTACAATTTTTGCAAGCCAATTTTGGCAAAATCTTCATTGTTTTAACACAGTGGCAACCTTGCACAGTGGAAGTAGCTTTGGAGAGACCCTTGTGATCTCAGGATCTTTCTTCCAGCCTGGTTAGAAAGTCTGGCTGGAGAAGGGAACAGTGGTGGGACTGCATGGCCAGCCCCTCCCTGAGTTCCCCTCTCTGACTGGTGGGGACCAGTCTGGAAGTCCACAGGCTTTCAAAGATTCTGCAAAGTCAAAGAAGGGAATTGGGAAGAGGACAGAGGACTGACTCTGTAGGTGGTGTGTTGTCGATTGGTGGGAGACATGGGCCTGGGCACCAGTGTGTGTGTGTGTGCGTGTATGTGGGCACTCTTGTGTTTGTACAAGGGAGGCACAGGAAGTGGGGTGAAATGGGGAGGAGGTGGGAGAGCACATATTCAGGTGGTCAGCAATCATGGGGGCTTCCTGGAGAAAGTGGCCTTCCTACTCCAAGTTGATTCAGGGTTTGCACACAGACACCAAAGTCTCTCCTTCATCCTATGCTCCTCTCTGTAGCCACATCGTCTCCCACTGGAGAGTGCTCTACCCCAGGAAGACTAGGGCTGCTCCTTCTCTTGCCCAACTTCTTCCCCCAAAGAAACAGGGAAGCTGGTGGAAAAAAACAGCTTCCCTTAGGCTGGTGGAGCTGGGGGAAACCAAAGTCACGGCCCCCCTTCCCATTTTCTAGGTGAGGAAGAAGGCTGAGTGGCTCAGTGACCCTCTCTGGCGTCTCCCCTGGGCTCCATCTTCGCAGCATCTTGGGGCACTGGGCTGGGTGGGTGGAAGTTGAAGGCAGTGGCGCTCTTGGATTTTGGGTCTCCAGAAGCAAAGCTCACGGAGCATGGGCTGTTGAATCATACCCCATCCCAATCTCTTTCCTGCATCCCACCGTGCTGTGCACACTCTCTTGAGAAGATGGAAACAGTGCAGTGACAGAGGAAGCGACCTCAGGTGCATCTTCACCCCCACCCCATTCACTCGACCTCCCTGCTCCACTTTAATTTCAGAGGAGGAAACTGCGACAAGAGATGGGCAGTGACTTGCTCAAGCTACCCAGCAGGTTCCAGGAGCCCAAGCTCACAGAATCCCGTGCGGAACCAAGAGACTTCTGTGTGTCTAACCTGCATATGATGATCCTGTCTCCTTCTTCCCATGGCCTACCTCTCTCATCCCATACCGGCGGCTCTGCCTTGCATCCACCCACATCAAGTCCTCTCCTGCTTCTTGAACAAAGATATGGCTTGAGCCCCAGGGACACTGGCAGGTCCCATCATAGTGCCTGTCAGGTACGGGTGCCCCTCAGGCCTGCTCTGAGTTGTTTTCCCTGAAGGTGCTTGGGGGGCTTGGGGGTCCCCTCGGAGGAGTCATGGAGCTGAACCTTGGGTTTGAGCCCAGACTCTGTCCCAAGCTGTCTGGATGACCCCGGGGCAGTCATTTACCTTCCAAGTCTCATGGTAACGTTGCTACCAGCGGTTAAGTGAGTGACTCATTTCCAGTGCTGAGCAGGGCCTGGCAGAGAGAAAACCTCAAAAACATGAGCTCTGGGGGCCTCCTCCTCAGCTGGGTAGGATTTGCTTTCTGTAGCAGGGGATTTGTTGCTGTTAATTTACTTCCTTTCTCCCTTCCAAGCTCCATCTTGCACAAATGTGAGAGGGGCAGTGGGAGGCGACCAGGCACCTCCTCACTTGGACCAGATTCTACCACCCACTGTGTGCACCTGGGAAAGTCTCCACACGGGCTCATTCACCACTGGCCCCCTGGGACAGGTCCCTGTTGAGAAACTGCTGGGCCTGCAGCGGTTCTGGGCTCTGCAGAGGTCACAGCCCTGGGAGTGGCCCCCATTCCCTGTCCCAAATCATCAGGGCTGGCAGGAGCCAAGTATAGTGGAGCCTTAAATCATAGCAGGCTTTCAAAACTGGGTTTTGACTAACATCTCCTTCTAAGTGCTTCTGTTTCTCAGAAGGGGGAGGAAAAGCTCTGTGCTGCCCACAGAGGTCTCCACCCAGCCAGACCTGTCAGGCTGGGGACTGAGCCTGGGGGAGGGGACATCAGGAAGTCTTCCAGCAGCAACCTGGGAGCTGCTGTGGCTGCCTCCTTCCCTCTCCTGCTTCTCTTACTCATTCATTCACTGCTCATTCATCCTCTGGGCCTCCTTTCTCAGGCTCATTCACACACTCATCCATTCACCTGTCCCTCCATGCACTGAACACCTACCACGAGGGATCAATGCATCAAGTGTGCTGTGGCTCACAACATGCTGTCTGCTGGTGGCCCTGGTGGCCTGCATGTCAGCTCTCAGAGGCAGGCCAAGCAGGTTCACCGCCAGCCTCATGCCCAAGTATGAGCTCTTCCCTAACAATTCCACCTCCTCAGTTCCCTGGGATTCATCTCGCCATCCACTTCCCATGCCCTGCTCTGGCCTTTTCAGCCTTTACCGGCCCTCCTAATAGGCTCCTTCTATTGATCTCTCCCTTCTCTACTGTGTTTTAGGTCTGTCTTTCCTTCCTTCCTTCCTTCCTTCCTTCCTTCCTTCCTTCCTTCCTTCCTTCCTTTCTTTCTTTCTTTCTTTCTTTCTTTCTTTCTTTCTTTCTTTCTTTCTTTCTTTCTTCTTTCTCTTTTCTTCTTTCACCAGGGATTGAACCCAGGGATGCTTAACTGCTGAACAACATCCCCAGCCCTTTTTAGTTTTTGTTTTGAGACAGGGTCTCACTAAGTTGCTGAGGCTGGCCTCCAACTTGTGATCCTCCTGCCTCAACCTCCCAAGCCGCTGGGATTATAGGTGTGTGTCACCATGCTCAGCTCTAATGTGTCTTAGGTGTAGCTACCAGATTATTGTTCCTGTCTATGTCATTTTGCTGCTTGAAAACCTTCAATGTCTTCATGTTGCTTGCCACATAAACCTCAAAGTTTCAACCTTGCCATTCAAGCCTCTCAAACTTCTGCCTCGAATCTACTTCTCTGGTCTTATCTTTGGGGTCTTTCTGCATACTACCCTGCAGGAAAGTGGGACCGATTCCTCCTTCCAAACCACATCACAGCATTTCCCACTGTGAGGGGCTTGCTTATCCATTCCCCCACCGTGCTACCTGCATTAAAGTTCATGTTAAAGTGTCACCTGTGATGTGACTCCTTCCGGGGACTCCCTCCACACTCCACTGCCCTGGCTGGAGCCATTTTTCCTCCTCTGGCTCAGAAGGTGCTTTTCCTGAGCCTCGTGAGGAACTGCATCCTTTGCTTCCTGGTTGTTTACATGTGTCTTATTTCCTGGCCTACATCAGGCCTCCTCGAGGGTAAGCTCTGTGGCCTGGCCATTTATGCATTCCTAGAACCCATGTGCAAAGCCACACACACAGTAGGTACTTCATTAACTCTGTGCCCATTGCCCAGAGGTGGCCCTCTCTTTCAGAAAGCAGCTCTGGAGGCTGGAGCAGGCCCTAGCCTCAGAGGCTGGACCGCTGGTGGCTAGTGACCCTGACTCTGGATGACCCACGACTATTTTGGGGATGAATTAATCAACTGCTCCAACCTCAGTTTCCCCAGTTGTATAGAGGCAGATTGAGGGTGGCGCTGTCAATGGGTTATTGAGAAGAAGGTGTAGGATGATGTGTGCCAGCCCCTAACCCAGTGCCTGCCACTGAGTAATATAATCAGTTCTAATTCCACCTTGACCAGCTGTGTGGCTTCGGTGGATGAATTTACTTTCTCAAGACTTGTCTTTCTTATTTGTAAAATAGACTAATAATCCCTGATGGGCTAGACTGAGACGTAATTGAGAAGATTAAAGGAGGTGGGGGAGCTGAGGCAGGAGGATCAAAAGCTCAAGGCCAGCCTGGGCAACTTAGTGAGACCCTGTCTCAAAATAAAAAATAAAAAAAGACTAGGGATGTAGCTCAGTGGTAAAGCACCCTTGGGTTCAATCCCTAGGACCAAAAACAAAACCAAAAAGAGATAACAGATATCGTGTGAATTAATGTCTGGGGAGGGCAGTGCCACAGCTTGAATAAGTTTAATGAAATGGGGAATTTTGCTGGTGCAGGTAAATCAACGAGAAGAGCCCGCGTGACTGGGCACTCACTTTTCACCTCATCTCTGTGGGTTTGTGTATTTGACTTCATTTTCTGCAGGGAGAAAGGCTGGAGCCATGCATACATGCAGCTCTATCCACACTCCAGTCTCCCGACTGGACAAGAAAGAGGGCTCCCTAGAAGTCAGGGAGAAAAATCCTGGGGAAGCTTCTGATTGGCCAGCAGAGGGAGGAGGACCAGGCCATTGGGCCAGGGAGATGCCGTTGCCCGGGTAGGGGGAAGCTTCTGATTGGCCAGCAGGGGGAGAAGGACCACACCATTGCCTGGGAGTAGGGGGATTGTTACTAGATATCTGGAACAGAGTGTGGGCTGGACAAGTGGAACCAACGTTCTCTCTAGGCGTGGAAGCATTTCCTTGATCCATGCAAGGCAAATTGATTAAACACTTCCCGTGCATCTAGCTCCGTGGTGGGCACTAAGGAAATAAAGATGGGTAACACATTATCATTGCCTACATAATGTATGGCTTTGTGCACAGATTATAGGGGTGCGGAAAATCCTGTAGTCTGCAGAGAGTCCTGTAAGTTGGCATCTGCTTTGCAGATCTCAGGTGCACAATCCTATTCCTATTATTGTACAACACGCAGTGTTTGTGGAAACCTCTGGGAGAAAAAGGAAGGAAACGGGGACCAGAACAGGCAATCACAGAGATTCCTTAATCGTGTGTCACAAGCCCTTTGTCACACGCTTTCTCACGTCCTTTTCACAGCAAACTTTCAATACAGGAACTGTAAGCTGCATTTTCCAGGTTAGGCAAGAGATGCCTCAGAGGCGAGCTCCCCGAAAGTCACAAGGCCGGGGAGCTGCCATTCGACCCAGGGCTGCCCCAGCTGGATCTACCTTTTTGCTCAGTCCAGTGGCAGGGAAATGTTGGCCACACCTCCCTAGAATGAACCGAGCTAGCCCAGGCAGAGGTGGGGGCCTGCTGGCAGCTGGAGAGTCAAGTGTGGAATGAATGAGTGGCCAATAGAGAGAATGACTGGGGACGCAGGAGTGGGAGGGAAACATTCTCCCAGGGGTGTGGGGGGGATCCCACGCCTGAATCCCCTCCCCTCCCCCACTCCACCTCTCTCTTTTCCTCTTCAACCCATCTCCAAGTGACAGATTTATTAGTTTTAATTAAGAGCCCAAATGCTGGGAAAACATCCAATTCCAGCTCTCAGCATCACTGGGTTTCCACGGGAAGGGGAGATAGTGGGACAATGCCAGGAATAGTAATGAGTGGGGGTGGGACAGCAAGAGAGACCACCAGCCCTGCTTGGGCCTGGCTTGGGAGGCCCCTATCCCATCTCTG
>PVKS010051590.1:0-11088 GCA_004027875.1 Aplodontia rufa | reverse complement strand
ATGAATACATGAGAAACTGTTCTAAATCACTAGTAATCAGAGAAATGCAAATAAAGACTACCTCACTCCAGTCAGATTCGCCAAGTTGAAGAACATAAACAATAACAGATGCAGGAGGGGTTGTGGGGAGGTAGGAACATTAGCATGCTGTTGGTGGAACTGCAGACTGCTACAGCTGTTCTGAACAGCAGTGTGGAGATTCCTCAAAAAATTAGGGATGAATCTGCCATTCGATCCAGCTATCCCTCTTCTGAGTATTTTCCCACAGGAGCTAGAATAAGCACATTACAGTAACACAGCAAAATCTATTTGTAGCAGTTCAATTTGCAATAGCTAAATTATGGAAGTATCTGTCACTGGATGAATGGATCCAAAACCATGGTATATGTATACAAAGGAGTTCTACTCAACTATCAGAAAGAATGATTTTACAGCCTTTGAAGGTAAATGTATGCCAATAGAAAAAATTATGCTGAGAAAAATTAGCCAAACTCAGAGATTCAAGGGTCAAATGTTTTCCCTCATTTGTGGAGGCTAGAGCAAAATCCAGGCTTGGGTTGAAAGTCAAGCTGACTATCATCCTGTCATAGACTCACCAAAGTCAAATCAACATATAATCTAGGAGAAACTTAGCTAAGTTGGCAGGGGGAAGAGAGAGAGGGAATAAGGAGGAATCTGGGGGAGAATCAACAATGTAGCTTACTCTATACTCCCCCCCAAACCCTAATAATACTTATGCTATCACTAAATTCTGAAAATGCAATGTGTGTGTGTGTGTGTGTGTGTGTGTGTGAAGATTTCTATCTGTTATAGGGGATAATATAGAAGAGTCAAGAGACTTGGGTGTGGGTGATATGCTCGTGATTTTTAATTAGGATACAGGGTATATCATTGTTACTACATATGCATTTATGATTGTACAACACAACTCCTCAATAATTTCAATAAATATGATGTATGACTTATTTCAGTTCTGTCCCCAGTATTTCTTCTCTCCCCACTCCATTCTCTTCCCTCTACTGTACTGATCTTTCTAATATTTCCTAATAGTTTTTTTATTGAGTGACTTGTTAATAAACATGTTGATGCAATTCGCTATGGTATGTTCATATATGAACACAGTACAGACAAGTCTGATTCACTCCACAAGCGTTCCCTATCTCATCCCTCCTTTCATGTTTCCTTCCTTTTGTCTGTTCCTTTGATCTTTTCCTTATTTTTGGGTTAGCCTCTGCATATGAGAGAGAACATTCAACCTTAGGCTTTTTGAGCCTGGTTTATTTCATTTAGCTTGATGGTCTCTAGTTCCACCCATTTGCTGGGTGAATATCATGAAGTCATTATTTCTTATGAATGGTCTGCATATATTTTTAAATGAGTGTCTCCACTTCCACCGAAAAGAGCATGCTGTGACCTTGATTGATCTTTGCTTAATTTATAGATCTATTTGGGGAGAATTGCTAACAATATCAAGTCTTTTGACTGATAAACAACACATATGTCTCTATTTAGGTGTTTAACTTCATAGAGCAATGTTTTGTAGTTTTCACTATACAAGTTTTCATATCTGTTGTCATATGTATTCTTGGTTATTTCATAATTTTTATTATAAACAGTTTTATTTCAATTTCTATTTGTTCATTACTAGTATATAGAAACATACCTTAATTTTTGTATATTTAAAGACAACCTGTTTTAATATATTAATCTTACATTTTGCAACCTTGCCAGCTTCATTAATAATGCAGTGTCGGGGCTGGGGCAGTGGCTCAGTGGTTCTGGGGCTTGCCTGGCATGTGCGAGGATGCGGGTTTCCAACCCCAGCACCATGTACACAACAAAGTGTTTGAACAATGAGGGCAACATGAAAAACTAAATAAAATTTGATTCTTTCTCTCTTGCTCTCTTTCACTATCCCTCTCTCTTTAAAAAAATAAAATAAAATAATGCTAGTGTCTAGGTAGATTCTATAGAACTGTCTACATGCCGTATAAGTACAGATAGTTTTACTTTTTCTTCTCAATCTGGATATCTTTTCTTTCTTTTGCTTTTCTTATTGTAATGGCTGAAGTCTCAAGTGCAATGTTAAATTGAAGTGATGAGAAGGAGCATCCTTGTGTTGTTCCTGTTATTAGGGAGAAGGAGAAAGTCTTTCTCTATTATGTATGATATTAGTTATGGATTTTTCATTGATACTCCTTATCAGATTGAGGAAATTTTTTTCTAATAGTATTCAGTGCTATTATACATTTTCCTTTAAGTATTCCTTTAGTAGCATTCCACAAATTCTGACATGGTGTTTTCATTTAAGTCAAAATACTTCTTAATTTCTCTTTTGATTTCTTCTTCAATACAAGGGTTATTCAGGAGTAGTCATATGTGTCCCAATCAGCTTTTAGTCAACAACAGATTACATATGTAAAGGTGGCTCCATAATATTTTATCACCTAATGACATTTTATTCATCTTAGTTGTGTTAAGTACATCTGTGGTGTTTGCATAATAAAATCACCTAAAATGCATTTCTTTTTTCTAACAATGCATTTCTTAGACCATATCATCATCATTTCTTTTAAGAGAGAGAGGGACTGTGAGAGAGAGAAGGATAGAGAGAGAGAGAGAAAAGATCAATTTTATTTGGTTTTTCATGTGGCTTTTGTTGCTCCAACATTTCATTGTGTATTGGTACTGGGATTAGAACCTGGGTCCTCACGCATGTCAGGAAAGCACCTTAACCACCAACCCACTGCTCTAGCCCAATACCCCGTCATTAAATGATGCATGATTGTGTTGTTTCCAATTATTTGAAGATTTTCCAAATATCATTGTTTTTATTTCTTATTTAATTCCATCATGATCAGAGAATGTATTTTATGATTCAAATCATTTTAATTTTTTTTATTAATTCGACATACTCTTACATATTGGAGGGAATTGTTACATATTCATGCATATATAGATGTCGACATAGTGAGATAGTAAGTTAAGGCCAATTCTAGATCAGGATCTATCCCCCTTCGTCCATTCCCCAAATCCATGTCTCCTCTGTAATCCCACAATACTACAGTTTGAAATGAACATATACATTTATAATAATTGTTGAACATTTCTGAGTTTCTCTGCCTGCCTGTATATAGCTAGGCTTCTAATGGAAGTTGAGTATTCCCCGTTGTATTGATAACTCCCCTTATACTTCCCCCCTCTTTTTGCCTCCCTCCCTTCTACCCCCACCTTCATAGGTATGGTTCCTCCAGCTTATGTGGAGAGTTTCAACTATGGTGAGTTTAATACTTAAACTCAGCTGACTATCATCTTGTCGTAGGTTTTACTCTAGCTTCCACATATGAGAAAAAACATTTGGCCCTTAAGATTCTGAGTTTGGGATATTTCACTCAGCATAATTTTTTCCATTTCTATCCATTTGGCTGCCAAAAGCATGATATTGTTCTCTCTAATAGCGGAGTCTAACTCCACTGTATATACATATAACGCAAATTTTTAATCCATTCATCCATTGAGGGGCATCTGGGTTGGTTCCCGTTTTAAATTTTTTGAAACTTATTTTATAGCCCACAATATGATCTGTCTTGGTAAATTAAAAGAATGTGCATTCTAAAGACAGTATTCCCTATATGTCAGTCACCTTGGCTGATTAGTGTGCTCAAGTCTACTATATGTCCACTAATTTTCTGCCCATGTATCTTATTGGTTATTGAGAGATGCATATTGAAATGCTCTACCATGGTTGTAGATTTATCTGTTCTCCATGTAGTTCTGTTAAGTTTTATTTCATATATTTTGAAGCCCTACTATTGGATACATAAACATCTAAGATTATTTCCTCTTAATAAATTGATCCCCTTATCATCTTTATTCCTGGTAATATACTGGTAATATTCCTGGTAATATACACACATACTTTGAAGTATGTGTGACAGCTGGGCAAGGTGGCACATACCTATAATCCCCGTGACTTGGGAGCCTAAGGCAGGATTATTGAAAATTCAACCCCAGCCTCAGCAACTTAGCAAGACCTTGTATCAAGATTAAAAATTAAAAGAGCTGCGAATGTAACCCAGTAGTAAAATGACCTTGGGCTCCAACCCTAGTACAAGAAAGAAAGGAAGAAAGGAATACAGGCTGAAAGAAAAGGAGAGAAAGAAAAAAGATATAGATAGATAAGAGCCTATATCTATCTTAGTTGTGATTAACATTATCATAGTACATCTTTCTGTGTCTTCTATACTCTTTCATTATTAACCTTGTGTTTTAAGGTACATTTCTCATACTATTGGTTGTTATATTTGATTTTTCAGAATTCCATCTGATGATGTATGCTTTTTAATTGGGGCATTTCCTATTTAATATGATTATGGGTGTGATAAGATTTAAGCCTAACTTCTTGCTATTTGTCTTCTATTTGTACCTGTGTTAGTCAGATTTCCATTGCTGTGACAAAATACCTAAGAAAATCAATTTACAAAGAGGAACATTTCACTTTGGCTCAGGAATCCAGAGGTTTCAGCCCATGGTTACTTTGCCTTGTTGCTTTGGGCCTGCGGCGGCACAATACTTCATGGCAGGTGTGTATGGCAGAGGAAATGCTTCACATCATGATAGCCAGGAAACGAGAGAGAGAGAGAGAGAGAGAGAGAGAGAGAGAGAGGAAGAGACTTGGATCCCAATGTTCCCTTCAAGTAACCCCCAAGGACCTAACTTCCTTCCACTAGGTCCCACATCCTAAAGGTAGCACCACAAGTTGCAGACCACACCTTCAACATATGGGCCAACAAATAGTTGGAATTTCAGATCCAAACTGTAATGGTACCATTCATTTTAATGCCTTTTCCCCCTTTTTCTTCCTTATTCATTATTTCAGTGTCTGCTATAGTGTCCCAAGTATACCTTTATACACATGCACCTCTCATATATTCTCTGTATCTTTCCTTCATTATGGTCTACCTGCAAAACACAAAACCACTGTGTGTAAAGCCTCAGAATGGAATAGTGCACTTGAGGGTCTCCCCTCCCAGCTTTTTTTGTTATCGTTGTCATACGCTTTACCTACACTTGTGTTATAAACTCCCAAAAATTATTGCAATTTTTAAAACAATTCTCATAAAAGATTTTCTAAATTTTATACACGTACCCACACAGTGACGCTGCCAGTGCTCTGTGGTCCTTTGTGTGCATTTAGAATCCCTTCTTGTATCATTTCCTTTCTGCCCGAGGAACTGTCTTTGTCCTTGCTGGTAGTGCAGGTCTGCTGGCAATGAATTCTTTTACCTGTTCTAGGCCTAGAAACAAGTCTTTATTCATTTTCATTCTTGAAAGATATTTTCACTAGGTATAGAATTTGGGCTGGCAGGTTTACCTTTTGTTTGTTCAGTTTCTTTTAGGCCTTTAAAGACATGATTCCACTGTCTTTTAGATTAGAGATCTGCCATCATCTTTGTCTTTGTTCTTCACCTTATGTGTCATTTTTACGTGGTTGCTTTAAAGATATGTTTGATGAAGACTTGCAGCAGTGTCTTTTTTTTTTTCCTAGAACTGTGTTTCACCCATTTTGTTATCTCTACTCTCCAAAATGATGGTTGATAAGCAGGTAGAATTGACCTCATCTAAAGAGCCACTTATATAATAGTAAAGAAAGGGGCACTTTCTTTGGATTTCCAAGGACTTGTGTGAATGTATCCACCCAATGGAAAGAGAACTACATATATTTTACAGGTTAACTTGGCCAGCTAGAAATTCTCAAAAGTAAAATTTTATTTGCCTATTCTAATATTTCCTCTACAGCAGTTTTACAACATGGCTCCAACATTCTTCAACATTCTTCCCACTGAGAAGTGTGATTTATGTTTCTTACTCTGGATCCGGGTTCTAGGACCGCCTGACTAATAGAACACAGTGGAAGCAGCACTGTGCCTGGTTTTTGTTGTTGTTGTTGTTGTTGTTGTTGTGTGTGTTTTGTTTTCTGTTCTTGTTTTTGTTTTTGTTTGCCCATTCATTAAGACCATGTCAGTTTTTACTTTATCTCTCTTAAGATGTTTTGTCTTGAAATTTAGACATAAGTGAACCCAAATAACCTGGAGAGAGGCCCACATGAAAAGAAAGTTCATGGTCCACTCCCTTGGCTGATCTCCCAGAGAACCAGCCACAGCCACGTGAGTGAGACACCAGTTGAGCGGTTCCAGCTACACTGCGTGGAACAGAAGGGATCTGACTGAACTCTGCCCAAGACGCAGTTACGACCAAGTGAATGATTGCTCTTCTTTTAAGCCTCCAAGTTCTCAGATGATTTATAACATGGAGCTTTCCCAGGCAAGAGCTTCTGCTCTCCTCCCCTGCCTTTTCCTCTCATGTGCTGTATGACCCATGGTGTTCTCATCCTTTTCTTTTGCAATGAGATGGCCCAGACCTGGCATGTCTTACGCTGCTGTTCACAGACTGCACTTGTCCTTTGAATCTGCATATTTCAAAATGCATTCTAATTAACAGGCTTCTCCTGAGGCTTTGATTTCCTCTATTCTAATGCTGCATGCCTGCCCTACTTATTAGTGACTGTCTCTTGCTAGTCTTCTGACCTACAAATTCTGCTTTGGCATTTGTTTTCTCGGCCTAAGCAATATTCTACTAACTGGACTCACCTCTGCCCATACTAGCTATTGAAACTCACATTTAGTATTAAAGTATGTACTTAAAATTTCCATCTGTGCATTGCTGAGTCAGTTAGGATTCAGTCAGGACCTGGAAACTGCACCATTTATTTGAATAGAATGAATTTTTAATACATACTAACAGGCACAAAGGTCTTAACAAAGTAACAGTATGAGCCAAGAATCTCCAGAAAAAACAGAACCAGTCTCTTAATATATATATAAATACATTTATTTCAAGTAAGTGACTTTACACCCTTGTAGGTGTTAGTAAATCTAAGACCTCTAGGGCAGGTGGGTGGGTTGGAAATTCTCAGACAAGAGCTCAGGTTGCAGTCATGAGGCAGAATTTCTTCTTCCTCCAGGAAACCTCAGTTTTCGCTTTTAAAATCTTTCATCAGATTATCTGAGACCCACCCACATTATGAGGATAATCTACATACATTCTATGTAGCGATAATCTTTGCCACATCTTCAACATACCTTCCCAATAACACCTGGTTAGAATTTGAATAAATAACTCGATAACCATTGCCAAGCCAAAATGACGTGTAAAACTAATTCTTAATGTAATTAAAAGAGATTAAAGAGGAAGTCAAAATATCATGAAGGTTGCAACTGCTGAGATCAGAGGAAGAAAATGAAAAAGATTGAAATTATTCAAAACCAGAAACTTAGCATAGAGGCCTGAGGATGTGAGCAAGAGACATTTTTAAGCCAGTGCTTATCATCTGAGCTCACAAGAAGGGACCCAGGGAACTAGGACTCAAATCTCTGCAGAACAGATACTTGCTGACTGTTTCTGGCGGCCCCAAGGAAGGCATGATGAAGCTCATTTGGTGTAAGAAAATTTGCAAACTGGATTCAGTTGCTGCCACCAGCAGAAAATGTTGGTGCTATGATGAAGATTTGCTGGGGTGACCGAAGAGCAACAAACAGACAGGAACACTCAGGAAATAAACAGAAAGGAGAAACCCACTTGTTCCTCCTCCAGTTTTCAGTGAAATCTCCATCTAGTGTCCCTATTGGCAGAGCCAACTGGGAAAATAGAAATGAAGTTTTCAGGGTCCCGGTTCTAGGATCACAATGCAGAAAGGTGGATTTAGAGCTGAGAGGTAATAACTTAATAAGGGATACAGTCCACCCCTTTGGCTATTCAACATCCTTAACACAACTCCACAGAAATGTAAACTTTAGGGCTGGAGCGGTGGCTCTGCGGTTATGGTGCTTGCATGGTATACGCAAGGACGCAAGTTCAAACTCCAGCCCCACATACACATTGAAGTGTTGGAGCAACGAAAGCCACATAAAAAACTAAATAAAGTTGATTCTCTTTCTCTCTCTATCACTGTCCCTCTCTCTTTAAAAAAAAAAAAAACTGTGAACTTTAATATACCACAAAAATTCTTTGTTTCTTCCTAACAAAATGAAACAATTCTGTATACAAACCAAGATGGTGAGGCCTTCTTCCTAAATTCAGAATGGTAAAGTCCCAAGTCATCAGTGCATTCATCTCTGAGCCATGTAAATTGCTTCTCAAATTTAGCCATAGTCCCATCTGAATAAATTTCCTAAAAAGCAAAGTGTAAAGTTACCAACCAACAAAACTTGCATAAAGTAATACAGTTAAGGAGAAGAAGAATAATGTACACGAACACACACACACACACACACACACACACACACAACAAGCAAGTAACTGGTCATGAGGCCATAATTGGTATTTATAATTTCCTTCTCCCACTGCGCATTTCATGCTTCCTTGATCTTCATCCAGTCCCCTGATGACTGGAGCTTTTGTATGGCAGGGTAATCCATCTCGCCTGAAAAGTCCGAATCATCAGTGGTTACGTTTTTAGCCAGGGGGTGAGAGATTGCTGTCTTCTGTTAACTTTACTATTGGACATGGAAATCCTAAAAGGTACCCCAGAAAATCTCCCTGGGTTCCAGATACAGTCTTTCCTGCTCCCTTGGAGTGGCAGCAGCCCAATTTCTCTAGTCAAGATTAATCACCCCAGACATAGAGTAACTGTCTTCTTTGCCGGTTCGTTCAGTAGCATAAGAAGCCCAAAATTACCAAACAGCAACTTTACGTTCCAAATTAATGAACATTGGTGTATTTCCTGGGAGAGGTTAGGAATCGAGATTCCAAACCAGTGGAATTCAAAGCTGCAGTGGTGGAAAGCAAAAATGTTGTGAGTAGGCTATAAGATTTAATAGTAAAACAGCCCTTCTGCCCCAATACCCATACACATGTAATCCAGCTGTGGAGCATAAAATTATTTAGCTTTCTCTTATTCAAAGACAATTTGTAACCTGCGAGATAGAACCCCAAACTTTCAGAATATAATCTCTCAATTGGTACCATAACAGAATATTTGGTAGGTCATTACATATTTCTAGTAGTGTGTGGTTGTACTGGTTAATTCTGTGGACATGAATGCATTACCGTACTTGTTTGAAAATGCTTTTTATTATCAGAAGGAACGCTGTCTGCAGTACACCATATTTTATAATCATAGATGGTGGTTCTGGCAGATTTTGGGGGGGGGCAAGAAAGTAAATCACACTCTATGGTGAGAAAATAATTTGCATCTCTCTCTGGTGAAGGGTTGTAATGTGATCAATCTGCTACTAGGAGCTGGGTGACATATCAGAGGTTGAGCTTAGTTGGCAAGTTAGGCACTCAGCAATATTGGTAGTCAGAAACCTTCGATTAGGGTAAGGCCCCATTCAATTATATTCAACTGTATTCAATTATATTCAATTATACACATACCCTTTCAGCGAGCACTCAAATAGCTGGGAAAAGGTGGTGACTGAAACCCACGCAGGTCATTTGTCTACCTTCAGTCAAGAAACTCTTAAGTCTGGAACCGGCAAAAAGGATGAGAGGCTGCCCAGGTTGTTTTCTGGTGACTAAACCTTTTATATGGATCAAGCAACATTTTAGTAGGCTGTCAATTTTTTCATTCCTAGGTGCACCATGATCAATCAGTCCCACTAAAGGTTGTTTTAAAATAGCTTGACTACCACTGTGTCCCTTCTTTTTTAAGGTGAGTATAGTTCCCTTGTCTCCAGTGAGTAAGTTATAGCGTTTGGCTTGTGTGCCATGGAGAGTCCATCATTCTCACTGAAAGCACCGAGCCCAACTCAATGGAAGTGTCTTTCACCACCATATCTGGATCACAGAAGGCAGATACGGTACAGTGTTCAAAACGCAGGTACTAACTTCAGTGATCTATTTATCAATGTCTTAATGCTAGAAGATCCTCTGAGCCCTCCAGTGGATTCTATGGGGGCAAGTATGCAGATCTCACGGGATAGAGTCACTCCCTCATTGCAGATGCATGCAAACTTGTTTAGTATGCCCCACCTTTGTTTTTAGAGTCACTCCCATTTGTAAGAGCTAACACATTAAACCAGCAATAGCTAATAAGTTCAACCTAATCCTGGGCTATATTCCATCCTTTAGCACCCTTAGAATCTATACCGATACATATTTCCAACATTTCAGCCAGGATTTATTAACAAAATCTTGCACTTCTTTTAGTATATAAACTATTTCCTCTTGAGTCAGATTTTATACTTGTCCCCAAAACCCCACAGAAAGCTGAGATGTGGCCCAAATTGAGAGTATAGTGTAATAAAGAGGGATGGGATGAGTCGTAGAAGGAACATCCCTTGTTTTGAAGGCAACTGCCGTAAGTTGGTAGGAGATTTTCAAAAACATGATGGTTGTTTGCTTCTCTGCAATGTGCTATTTCCGGGAAAGTTCCCATCTTGCAAGTCATTTAATGGGAAAGTTCCCATCTTGCAAGTCATTTAATGGGAAAGTTCCCATCTTGCAAGTCATTTAATGGGAAAGTTCCCATCTTGCAAGTCATTTATCCTTCTCACTGCTCTCAGGTCACCACCACCCTCTCAGCTACTACAGTTCCTGTCTGAAGTTCATCCCATCTGATGCACAAAGAATGTTATGGTGCCATCTGCTGGTGGCAATTGTGCATCTGGCTTTATTTTCTTGTATTTAACAGGTGAATGGGGGCACAGATTCACTTTTTTATTTTAACTGTGTTAAAGTTTGAAGTTCAGAGCATGATGCAATGGGATACACATAGAAAACAGAACAGTTGCTATAGCAAAGTAGATTGACATATCCATCATTTCACACAACTCCTTTGCGTGGGAGATAGGAGCATCTAAAACCAATTTACTCAATAAGAATGTGTAAGACAATACAATCTTATCAACATTCATCCTCACGCTGTGCATTAGATCTCTAGGCATGCCCATCCTTTGTATCTGTTGCTTTTCACCCACTGACCTTCATCTTCCCATTCCCGCTCCTCCTGTCCCACCAGCCCTACCTGTGGCAATCACTGTTTCCCTCTGTCTCTGGGTATTGAGCTGGGTATATACACACACA
>PVKS010051589.1:0-11083 GCA_004027875.1 Aplodontia rufa | reverse complement strand
AATCTTAGATTAAGATTCATCCTTGTTTAGACCTTTGATATCATTATATAATGTTCCTATTTATTCCTACTTATTATGAAATATATTTTATCTGATGTTAGTATATCCAATTGAGATATTTTATTAATGTTTACATACTATATATATTTTAACTCTTCTTTATCTTACTTCCATTTTCAAATTTACACTGGCTTTTTGTAGGCAGATAAAATGGTCTTTTTTTTTCATTCATTAGGTAGCCATTTACATTTAGTCTGTGCATTTTTACAATTTATATCTACTACAATTATTGATATGGTCAGATTTAAAATTGAAATATTATTTTCAATCATTTGGTCTAATAACCCTTTTAATCTTTCTTTGGATTTGTATAATGTTCATATCAAATTCAAATTTAACTTGGGTTATTTTGGGTGCATCCCTTTGTATTTTTAATGATTCTTCTTGGGATTTCAGTATACTTAACAATATTTTTAAGACATGTAGAGGTAATATTTTATCAATTCATATGAAGCATCAAAGGTAAGGTTTTCCCTCTCCTTTGTTATAATTGGCATATATATTAAATCTATAAATGTTGAGTAGTATACCAGTAATGGAGTACTATCACATTTAAAAAAATTATAAAGGAGATTTTGTAAAATAATAAATACGTATGAAGTAACAATATGATGTGAATTTTTTATTAAATCAGTATTACCTCCACATCACCCACACACCAGTCTCTTCAGTCTTCTGTATTTTACCTCTGCAAGTGATATAAATGGTTAGATTGTGAATTTTACAGAACTAAATGATTGAATGAGTATTATTTGGATTCTCAGGAGGGTAAAGAGTATGCTATGGGGGACATAAGATGGTGAGCTGCAGGAAGGCTGCTTCTCATTTGGTTCTATGACTAGAGGAAAAAACTCCAGGACAGCGCCATTGCCGTGAGGTGCATTTTGGGGAAAATCATAACTGCAGCACAGTGCTAGTTAGGGGAGATTTTTGGAATATTATAGATTTGAGTGCAGCAAGCAGAAAAGGGGGATTATATCTGTTCCAGACCGGAAAAGGCAGTGGCAGCAGTGACCACCCTTGCTCCCAATGAACAAGGGAATGGGGGAGGAGCTGAATCATAATGGGTGACCGGATCTGCACAGAGAAACATAGTGCTATAAAGAACTGTGCATGGGGCTCAATTAAAGACACCTCTTCTACACTTCCACTGTGTAAAAACAGTGTCTCTTAGGTGCCTGCAAAAGGGAGTATTGGGAGTTTTTTGGAACAGACTGCCCAGCAGGAGTGACTCAGCAGTTCAGAGTAGGTTACCTCATAATTGTACCAGGAGTCAACCACAGTCCAGAAGCTGAACCTGGAAGAGAAAGCATGGGAGAGGCCCATTCCCCACTTAAATAAGGGGATTTGGGTCAATGGAGTAGAGAGGCTCCTCCTTCACCCCTGTACACCCCCACAAACAGCCAGAGGGCTCATATGATAAGCTAAAATGGGATAGGAGAATTAAGTGACCTCAGTTCAAGCTCAAAAGCCTGGAGGGACCAAGAGTTCAATCAGCAGAGGGAGCATGGAAAGCACCTCCTCCTCTTGTACATAAAAGCCATAAGACTTCTGAGTTTCAGATTCCCAGGGACGCTGGCAAAGACCAGGCCTCAGCACATTCCTTAATCTGATCTCTTCATGGAAATCTCTACCCTGAAAGCCCTGGAATCTCAGGACATCCAATCCTGTATATGAGATCACATAATTATAGATTGAGAGACCCTGCTAACAAAATTCAGGAGGACAGTGAACAACTGCTTCCAATGTGTAAGAGACAACCTCAGTGATCATACTTTCAAATTTTCATAACAATTATTTTTTCTTTACTTCCGGTTTTTGATGTGTACTTAATGGTCAACTGGAGAAGCTGATTGGTTAATTGACATATAAAATTACTAGTTCTTTTTTGGTGTGTGTGTTTATTTGTTTGTTTGATTTTTATTTCATTCTGTTTTTGTTGGGATTTTTTCAGTTGTCTTTTCCTGTCTTTTTTACCTTATTTTTTTCTCTTCTTCTTTTTCCCATTGGTTCCTTTTGTCTATACTCTCTTTAACTTTGATCAGTTTTTTCAATATAAATGTCTATCATTGTCTGCTTACTGAGAGATGGGATTTTGTTCAGTTCATGTAGTATTTGAACTATATTGTTCTCCACTTGCAAATTTTTTCTGTGCTTGCTTCTATGCTTGCTTATGCTATCACTCAAATCCTATTAATATCTCTTTAACCCTTCCTATATTTGCTACCTCTGTCTCTTCTTCCTTCAGGTTTCTTTTCTTTTCTTTATTCTCCCACAAATCCTTCACCTCCTCTGCTTTCTCTTTATTCACACTCTGAAATGCAACCTCTTCTCTAACTTTCTCTTACATTCTCTTCTCTCCCAGGCTTCTAATTAATTTATACCATTTGACCCAACATTATTAATGCTGTGTAACCATTATCACCATGAGTGCCAAAATCACTATCTACTGTATGCTTTGAAGCCTGACATAGGTGAGAGTTAAATACTATTGTCACCAAATGTAATCACTAACACTACAATTTGTTTCATATGGGGATTTTAACATTGTGAGATAGTCACTACTAAATAACCAATTTAATACCATTTATTGTAAGCGTTGGTTGTTCATATTGATGATCTCCTACTAGTTCATGAGGACCTGAAAATCTTAAGGGATCACAGATTTGGGATTTGACGTCTGAACTCAACTTTCTTGACATCACCCCAACTCAGGTAAGAGATGGGACAAAACTCCCAATCCAACAGCAAAGACCCAAAGAGAAACAACCAGATAGAGATCTCAAGCCAAGAATTTGCTTCAATTTAAGGAGTGTGAAGAAGCCGGAGCAGAACACCCCAAACACCCATGCATGCTCAGGACTCCAGTCTTGACATAACAGGTGCACCATGCACCTCCAAGGATCTTACAACCAGACACCACCCAGACATAACAAACACCTGCCAGGTCCAGATATATTGGGCTGACCCCACCACAAGGGATCCCAGATTCCTAGACAGCACGTGGGTTGGTCAATTCTTGCCTGCCCCACCCAGTGGAAGACTCCAGGAAGAAATAGCTTTCTGCTTTCTGGAAGAAAGAGGTCATCAGGTGGTATCTGACCCAACCCTTGACATGTAAGGAAGAAGCACCCAGAGAATTGTCTTGCTCCCACACAGGGAATCCCAATTCAAAGATCCAGAAGAAGCTTTTCAAAGATGAAGAAGCAAACTAGAAGAGCTTCACCTCAAGTCCACAACTACCCTAGCAAGGAGCTTACAGCCAGGGAGCAGTTTGAAAATCTAGAACAAATTATCAGTGCTCTGATAATTAAAAGGAACAATGAACTAAAAGAAGATTTAATGAAGGGACTATGTGAGAAAACTCAAGAGATGAGAAATTCTATTCTATTTTGACATAATCAAAAAGGAAGTAACAGCAAAAGTCTGCAGTCAATGACATGAAGAATTTAATAATAGACTAACTTCTATAGAAAATTGAGCCTCAGCTCTTGAAGAAAGAACTTCTGACAATGAGGACAGGCTGAGTAAGCTTGAGTACATGGATGACAAAAAAAACAACAACTAAAAGAATATGAACAGAATTTTAAACATGTTTTGGATGAATTGAGAAGAAACAATCATTTTGTCTGTTTTTCTCACTTGGAAGTTTCTATTGAGCCATCTTCAAATTTTCTGTCTATATTAGCATATTTGGATCAAGTTCACACAATAATTATATTTCATGTATTTTAATTTTAAGCTCTAAAATTTTCATTTCCTTTATATAGTTCTCTTGTGTGTTTTCTACTTATCTGCTGAGAGCTTATATCTTCTCATATACTGGCATAATTGCTTATATCTCTATTATGATGTTTAAAGCCTTTAATCATTCTAAAATCTATTTCCTCTTATATTTGACATCTATATATTGTCTTTTCCCTTGAAATTGATATTTTTTGTTTCTATGTAAAATAAGGTTGTATTCTATTATGAACATTTGGAATATTAAAAAAATTCTGAGTTATTTTAAAAGGGATAAACCTCGTTGGTTTCAACCTGCAATATTTGTCCATTCTGAAGGAAATGGTTTAATTATAAGTTCTGTTCTTCCATTTTTTATGATATTTGTATATTTTGAATGCTTGCATGCTAATGTTATTCTGAAAAGTGGGTCTAACCTCTGGGTGAATCCCCAAAAATGTAAATTAATGAACTCTTGGAGCACTTTAAGGAAAACCACACAAATTATAAATAAAATGTTATTGTTAAATCTTGTTAAAATACTTTCATATGTATAATATCTCTGGAATATCTTCCTCGGAGCACAGAACTAAAGAAGATGTCAAGCAGAAATATCAATTGACCAATTTCCCGCATTTGACCATAACAGTTACATGCATAATTCTGTATATTTATGAAATGACTTATATGAATAGTAAACTAATATCTGTTAATGAAAACTTATAAGGAAATCTTTCAAATAAAAATAATTTCAAAGAAATACATGGAAAATATTATGGAGAACTGCATGAAAATGTGAAAGTCAAAATTCCATCTAAAAGAAAGTTTTAAATACTTTTGTAAGATTTCCTAAATTTACCCAAAAAGTAGCAGAAATAGAATACCAAATTGAATAAAACACAATCTCAGGTAATAAATTTTTTTCAAGAGTTTGTGCAAAATCAGTGAAATTCCTCAGTTTATGGTGGTAATTCACTTTCAAATTTGAGTACTTTGGAATCCAAATTTTTTTCTAAATTTTATAATGCTTTTAGAAGTCTACAAAGAAGCCCTTTCACTTAGCTGTGTGCAAATGAAATCTATCTAATGTTAGCTACACAGTTCCAAACAACATTACTAGTAGTAGGCAAGCATGGAAAGCTTAGGGATATTGCTAAGGAGCATTGTGATACAGCTGTTGAGAAGTGGAGATTTGAAATTGTATAGACTTTTTTTGCCTTTCCAACTCCATTAATTATTGTTTATCTCTGTTACATTAAACAGGATACTCAAGTTAATTATTATTCCTGCCCTCATGTGTTAAGTATAGACAATAAATACAATGACATAGCACTGTTATAAAGATTAAATCAATCAGCACGAGTAAATCAGTGACATATCAATACTCAACAATAATAGTTATTACTAATATGCTAGAAATTGGTCACAATTGGTCATAAAAGTCATTGTTAAAATTCAAACTTTTAAACTGTTCTCATGAAAATAATTCTATCCTTGTTGCAATAAGTATTAATGCTCATGCTGGATCTAGTATAAAATAATTTTTAGTACTAAATTCCAGAGAGGATTTTAAATTCTGTTTTGAATCTACCATTTGACCTTGAGCTGCTACTGCTATTCATACACAACCTAGTGAATAGCAGTATTTCAGTGCAGTATCCAATAGATATCTGGATCCATGTTGTTAGCAGGGGTAAAGAAAAATCTTTTTAAATATTTTATTAGTGCATAATACTTAAACATAATAGTGATGTTCATTTTGACATAACCATCCATGCATTAAATATAACTTGGTTCATTTCACTCCACAGTACTTCTGCTTTCTCTCCACTCCACTCCTGTTCCTCTACTTCTATTCTCCTGGTATTCCTTCTATTTATTTATGTTTTAACTGGTGCTTTGTAACTATACATAAATGTGAGCTTTACTGTGGTACATTCATATATGTACATAGCAAGAACTGGTCTATTTCACTCCACAGTTCCTTCCTTTTCCTATACCTCATTCATCCCTACTTTATCCATTTCTTCTACTTCACTGATTGCCATTCTAAAATCATAATATTCTTCTTTTAAAGTTTATTTTGCTCTAGCTTCCAAATATGAAAGAAAACATTAAACCTCGATTTTCTGAGTCTGATTTATTTCACAGATCTATTTATTTATCAGAAAGTGCCATAATTTCATTTTCTTTTATGGCTAAGTAAAACAATTTTGTATATATGTCACATTTTCTTTATTCATTCATTTCTTGAATGTATCTTAGCCAGTTCCATAATTTGGCTACTGTGGCTGTGTTGCTATAAATATGATTTGATTTTCTCACTGTAATATGCTGTTTTTAGTTTTTTAGGATAAAAACTGAGATGTGGAATTGCCAGGTTATATGGTGGTTCCATTCTGAGTCTTTTGAGGAAGGTCCATAATGCCTTCCAAAATGGTTGTCCTGATTTTTAGTCTCACCAACAGTGTATGAGTGTACTTTTCCCCAAAATACTTTCCAGTATTTAGTATTTTTATTATTTGTATTCTTGATGTCTTAATGTTTCCTACTCTAAGTGGAGTGAGATGAAATCTCAATGCAGTTTTGATTTTTATCTCCCTGGTTACTAGGAATATTGACATTCTTTTTCATGTATTGATTGGTCATTTGTTTCTTCTCAGAAATATTAGTTTAATTCTTTTGCCTAGTTATTTATTGCATTATTATTTTTGGTGTTAAGTTTAAGTTTTTTTGATATAGTCAATATATGAATCTTCCATCACAGTAGTAGCTTGCAGATTTTCTAAAATTCTATAGACTATCTACTCACACACTTTTCCCCTTCACTCTGCAAAGGATTTTTTCCCAACAAAATAATATAATATATTTATATTCTGAAAATTAATTTTACCCCCTAGAACTCCCCTAATTACCCACCCTTATCCCTCCACCCTCTTTCCCAATACATCTCTACAAATGCCTTAGGTTGTATGTCACTAGACCTTATCAGGGTTTAATATGTGAGAGTTGACCACCTTTCACAATACTCAGGGTTTAGCTCCAGCCTCCACAGATAAGTGAAGACATTCAGCCCTTGGTTCTATGGGTTATGCTGACTTCACTCAGCATGATTTCTTCCATACCATCCATTTACCTTCAAAGGCTGTGATATCATTTATTTCTAATTGCTGAGTAGAACTCCAATGTATATATGTACCACAGTTTTTGGATCCATTCATCCAGTGAGGGACATCTGGGTTGTTTCTATAATTAAAGGATTTTAAAATATTTGTCATCCTGCTTATTGATTTGGTGTCATTTCTTGAGTTTTATGAGTCTTGTTAAGGAACTTGATATTTGTATCAATATTATGGAGTGTTGACCCTAGGTTTTCTTTTAGCCATTGCAATTTCTTGTCTAATTCCTAGATCTTTCATCCATTTTAATTTGACTTTTGTGAGAGAGATCTAATTACATTTTTCTACTTATGGATTTCCAGTTTTCCTTGAACTACTTATTCAAAAGGTTATCTTTTACCAAATATGGGCTTTTGTCTACATTATCAAGTATCAGATGACTCTATGTGGATTTGTCCCTGAGTCTTTGAATCCATTTTCATTGTCTTCATGTCTGTTTTGATGCCCATACCATGCTGTTTTTGTTATTATAGCTCTATAGTATGATTTAATTTCAAATATTATGATGCCACCTGCATCCCTCTTCTTGCTCAATGTTGCTTCACTATACTGGTTCCTTTATTTTTCCAAAGACTATGCATTCCAGTTATGTGAAGAATGTCACTGACATTTTAATTGAAATTTAATTGAATTTTTATAGCACTTCTGATAGCTTGCCCATTTTGACAATATTAATTATGCCTATACAAGAATATGTGAAGTTTCTCCTTCTTCTAAGGTTTTCTTAAACTTTTTTCTTCACTGTTCTAATGTTTCTATTGTAGACATATTTTATGTGCTTTTTTAGATTTATTACCAAGTATTTGTTGGAGGTTATTCTGAATGGGGTAGTTTTCCTGACTTCTTTCTCATCAGATTCATTTTGTATTCTAGAAGAGCAATTAATTTATTAATATCAATTTTGCATCATAGTACTTTATTCAATTTATTTATCAGCACTAGAAGTCTTCTTGAGGAAATAATCTGATTTCTTCTATTACTGTTTCTTTCTACTTGTTTTCTTTTTCTTGTCTACTTGCTCTCACTCTAGTTTCAAGAACTCTGCTTAATAGGAGAGTTGACAGTGTACAACATTCTTGCATCATTCCTGATTTTGGAGGAAATGCTTTCAGTTTTTCTGCATTTAGTATAATGTTGACCGTGGTTTGTTGTATAGCTTTTATAATGTTAAGTTTCTTTTATCATTTTTTTCTCCAGCATTTTGGCATGAATGGATGCTTGATTTTGTCAAAGGATTTTTTCTGTGCCTAAGAACACACCCTGATTTATTTCATGACTTAATAATTTTAGGGATCTAAATACCTTAACATTTCCAAAATGAAACATGCCAACTAAAAATGATCAAATTTATTTCATGAATTAAATTTGCAATATTTCTTTTTTTTTAAGAGAGAAGGACAGTGAGAGAGAGAGAGAGAGAGACAGAGACAGAGACATAAAAAATCAATTTTATTGAGTTTTTTTTCACATGGCTTTCATTGCTGTAACACTTAGTTGTGTACATGGGTGCTGGGCTTTGAACCTGTGTACTTGCACATGCTGGGCAAGTGGCATACCCTCCGTGCCACCACTCCAGCCCATAATATTTCTTAACATGTGCAATCATTGATTTGCTTAAAAATTAGTGAATTATTTATTATACCTCTTTACTTATATAGTGGTGTTGAGGCAAGATTATCAACAGTGTTACACAAATAAGGAGCAACCAAAAGAAATAAGTAAAGTTTTTTTCGAGTGTTTTATGATGGTGGGAATATCAACCATAATTTTATGAAAACAGAATTTGTAAATGATATCTCAGGAGAATTCATTTACAACTTTCTACATTTTAAATAACTTGATTATTTTTCTCTCTTCATTCTTTAAGAGACTCTATACTTTTGCTTGAAGCTGGACCTAGGCTACAGTTTAGCTGGAAAATTTCAAAAACCTATTTAGTAGTCCTTAAAAGTATATATTAATGCTGGATAATATTATAGCTCAAAAATATAAAAATGTCAGTAAGAATATTGGAAATAATCACACACAGAAATAGACTTTCAGATTTTGGTTTTTATTTGCCCCCCACCACATAATGAACAATATTTGAGAGAACTGTAAATATGTTAATGATATTATTGAGATCTGATACCAATATTGGTTTGTATAATCAAATGCTTTTATCATGTGTGATATTGTAGAGTACCTATAACCTATAAAATTTTTTGGGAAAATTTTAACCACTCAGAATTTGTAGTAATATTTCTAGTATTATAATGTCAGTTTCATGAATAAGATGATGAAGCATTTTGTCAGCCTGGCATGGAACAAATTATCTACAACCTAAATAATATTATTAATGAATTAAATATATTCATGTCAGCACATAGACAATTAAGAGCAAATTATAAGTCAAATCATAAATAATGCTGGAATCCTCCAGTAAACATCCTTATTTTTATTGTGTAGAAAATGAGTCATTATATAATTTCACAATATTATCTTGCCAACAGAATAAATGTTTACTCTTCATTAATTAAAATCTGTACTGCTTTAGTATTATGCTTTATTTCTGTCTTCAAAATGAATATTAATTACCAAGACATATGATAGCTAATTATGTGTTTTTCTAGGAATTAGTTGCAGTTGCCTCAAATATTTTAATGTCTTATTTTATCAATTAACCTGAATTATTATTAGGCAAGTTTGTTTCTACACAAATTGTGTTATCTTTTCTCAAACAGGGCAATGATCTAGTCAACAATTCGAATAATTTTATTCACCACTTCTTTTTTAACTTGTGGAAGTGGATAAGTAATTTATTGATTGATTTTACTCTAAATCAGATATTCTCTGTGTAAGAGATAGCTTATGTAAGAGAATATTTTAATCTTTTTACTTCATTTCTAGAAATTATTCACCCATTCTTTTGAGAACTCATATTTTGGTTATAACCATTTATTCATTTTAAAAATATTCATTGACCACATACGGTATTGTAGGCAGTGTTTTTATGGGCTCTTGATATTTACAAATGAAAAAGAACAAAAAATTCCTATCCTTCTAGAACTTAAAGTAAGGAAAAAGAGAGTGTGGTACAATGAAATAAACAAACATCATAAATATGATAAAAAATAATTGCGTACTTGCTAATTTTTAGAATATCTTTTACCAATTGTGCGTATTCTTTGGTATTAAGACAGTGCTTATAAACTGCAGCTCTCAGGAACTTACCTGGATAACATTTGCAAAATTCCCATATTTTAATCCACAAATACCCTATTGATTAAAAGAAAAGTATAATATGTGTAGTTTCTCTGTGAAGCAATAGATATTGATCACAAGAGAGTTCAGTTAGGGGAATTATTTAATGGAAAATATTCATTTTTATCTACTGTTATCTAACAATGTACAATAATATGAGTTAATATTTAAATATTTTGATTTTTAAAACCATAAGGTGACATACACAGATATGGAACTGATATTGACAGCCTAATGATTAAATGGAAGATGAAACCCATTTTAACATACTCAACAAGCAATCAAAATTACATTGCTGCATTAAAATTTTTCAATATTGTAATTACTAAAAATATCCAAAGGAGAAGTTTATTTATAATTTCAGAAAAACTTCTGTGAACCTTATGAGTTTAATAGTTAATGCTTTTTTATATCTCTTACTACTCCAACTTTATTATTTCTATTCAGTGACTCTCAAATTTCAGTTTTCAACAAGGATTCTTTTTTAACAAACTATGCAAAACATAAAAATATTTTGCAGTTCTGGGAAATATGCTTTCAATATAGCAGGTAAATACAAACACAGCAATTCATTGTTATATAGACCTTGGCATTTCCTTCTTTTTTTTTCTTTTTTCTTTTTTTTATTCTATAGACATGGTCTTACAATTAGGAGTGGTTCATGATCAAATAATCAAGAAGAGCAGTGTAATGACAGAACAAGCCAATACTGGTGCCAGACCATGGTTTTCCCCCCTTTGGGTTCCCCATGGTTCCATGTTTCTCTTTACTTAAGCGCCAAGTTAATTGTACTTCTCATGGAAGTCAGAGGTTCCCCTTGGATTAAATGCACCCATACTACCTCCCTCTGGTCACCTTGATGTCCTTCCTATTCCCTT